>CAMPQF010000018.1:925-36011 GCA_946903255.1 Schistosoma spindalis
TTTAACAATTAATTGGTTTTATTACATAATTGATGTATAGTAACTTCCTTACCCTGAATATTTTAAAACTCACTTTGAAAATTTCGTGTTTTAATACAATTCAGAATGTGTGAACAACATAATAATGCTATCAGAGATCAGTAATATTGTTATATCTTATTGAGTAGAAAAAATTGTATTTCTGACGTTTCATGACTTAATGTAAGCCATTTCCTCAGAGTAAATAAATAACCGATATTAAATTAACACAAGTTTATATAGTATATTTGCATTATTTGCTTTATACTTTTTAAACTTGTGTTAATTTAATATCGGTTACTAATTTACTTGGAAGAGTTGGCTTATATTAATTTACGAAACATCGGAAATACAATTTTTCTATTCATTAACATATAAGAATAAATATATTTATCATTTACCCTCTATCCAATGTTCAATTTATTTACGACTATCCATTCGAACCTTGGTATGAATACCTATATTAGAGATCAGATTTTCGATAATTGTCAATTTAGATAAATGTTTTTTAAGAAACTAGTTCAGATAAAAAGAAACAATCCCACCTGTAAATACATATTGTGGGATATACTTTAAGTTTCAAATGTTATTTTATTATTAACCAGTGATTTGCTTTAATAAATTTACCATGTAAATTATGCCAAAAACACAATTGACATTGTAACTAGTATTTATTGTTTATTCGAAACAATTGCATTCCTTGAAATACAAATGTTTATATTGTGTTGATTTATGATAAAGAAATGAGCGTTTTATTTATATACAAAACTGGTATTTAGTTATTGTTTTTTTTTGTTTTCAGAAAGGAGTTTTATGGAGATTGTAGTAATTTAATAGTTGAATTTATGAGTTGATTAAAGCTAGACCATCATGAAAAACCTGGAAGCACTGGACGACCATTTAGTCCTAGTATTAGGGTTATTGTTAACCAAATAGTAGAATATGATTTTAAAATAATAGCATGATACAAATGAGATAATTTCATTGATTATGCCCACTTATTTAGTAATGTATATGTGTTATGTGATTTTAAATGATTAAATTGTTTTCAATGCTATCTTCTTCGGTCTAGGCACTCGGGCAGTATCACAGCCCATACACAAATCAAGTGACTTATATGGCGCATATATATTCGGTGCCTCTTTGTACCAATATTTATGTGTTCAAATAAATATACGTCAGATTATTGACATATAATTAATTTTACTTATTTAATGAAGCCATTATATGGATTATAATACACAGACTATTACTTCAAAATAATATATTCCAGACTGTGAGAACTGAATTGTCAGGCGCCAAAGGGACGTGAAAAAAATCTATTCCCGATGGTTTTCAAATTATTAAAGATTGAATGAAGGTATTTATTAATAAAAGAAACTTTTTATAAATGATGATAAAAATTAATTTGTAGTGAGGAGGAATGTAGCATATTTAAAAAAAGTGTTAAAGGTCATAAATTATTTGATTGTTTGACTGACTGATGAAATGCCTGAGAAAATCTGCAGTAGTAAATTCATCAGTAATATACTGCAGTCATATCTATATACATAACTGAATATATTGGACTAGATAGCCAGGCGAAACATTGGATTTACTTCAAATTCTTTCGTTGAGATTTTACAAATACATTCTTCCTTTCTAATGAATCAATCACTATCAGTTTAGAATGATTAGTTAGTTATAAGTAGGCAAAATATCTTCATTTGTAGTCTTATCGAATGAATATTACATGTTTTGGATTATTTTTACATGATAGTGTTTCAATTAAGTTGTTTGTCATTACAAAGTGAAAATGGGTTCACACGTAAATCATACATAATATTAGGTTTTTAAGAAAGGTAAATTTAAGGACACATATTCATCATTACATTTAGTTGCTAAGTAAGTCGTTTTTCACTGTTATGGTACAAAAATAATGATATCATTTAAGGTCTTTGATATCATCTATCTTTCATTGTTCATTTAATATCATTTAAAAGTATAAGACATTTTATAATAGATAAAACACGACTTATGGATTATTTATATGAAATCCTCGTCATGTAGCATTAAAATAACATTATCTTGTACAAATATGAACTAATGAAGCATAAGGATAACGAACATTATTCAGTTTTTGTTGTTAACAGCAGTACAGTTTTGAATGCTGACTATTGGTCAATTCATAAAGTTGTTCCACATTTTCATTTTATAATAGGAGCTTTATTGTCATTAGGGTTCTTGTTAAATTGATTAATATTTTATGAAGTGAATTAATCGACAAACATCCGAATGACATTTACACAAAATATAGATTACTTTACCAATCTAATTAGAATTGTTAATATTTTCAATTACATTTAGTGATACATTTTCATAGCAAAAGGACAATATCTGGCTTTTAAAATGTCTACTTGAATGTTTCACATTGTGTTTAAGTTCCCTCCTCTGAAAAATATGATTGTAGTGTATAAATTTATTAAGACAGTGGTATAATTTATTAGTTAAGTTCATGAGTCAAATAAACCTAGACTAACATGAAAAAACCGGAAGAACTGCACAGCCATTTCGTCTTAGTATGGGACTCCTTAGCAGTGCACATCCACAATCCCTTAAGTTGGACACAAATTCAGGACCTTCGGTCTCGCACGCAAACACTTAACCTTTAAAGCACGGAAGCTGGCATCCAACGGTATCATTTGTTGGGGTATTCAGAAAATACCCCAGAAATTATCTAATGCTATTCCTGAATGAGAAGTAGTGTCATTTCCCCACTGGTCAACATTTTTCCAACGTGTCATCTTCTTATTGGTCAATATTTATTTGTGTCATTTCCTGAAGGTTAAATCTTGTACAAATGTTACTTTCTATTTTATGGTACGATGTAGTCTGTTTGTTTGGTATATAAACAGTGTATGTATTTTATGCGTCACTGTTTCGATCGATAATAGGCTGCTCTCCTATAGGCGGATCACACGTTATAACATCATTATCTAACTTCAAGCAATTCACAGTGGTGTAATTAAAATAAGTACCTATGTAAATTGTAATTCTATTGAGTTTTTACCCTATCATTACTTTCTGGCTTAAATAAATTCTGAAAAAACAATACAGTAATACTAATTTAAATCCGTTATTTATCTCTTGATATTAAGAAAGCAAACATTGTTTCATAAACATTCTAATGACCTATGATATTCTATTCGATCTGGCATCTGTCTGAAACTCTGACATATTATAAATGTAGTTCAAAATAAACAAATTAACTTAGCAGTGGTATTTTGTGATTAAAATAAAGAAACCTGACACTACCCTAAATTAAACATACATATTGCTTTAGCTTATTAGAAAAGTTTCTACCATTACTTATTCATATCATTTATCACTATGAAAGATATTGTCAATTAGTTTCTAAGCGAGAAATGAAAAACTATTTCGTCAACTAATTTTATTTAATCATTGTACAGAATGTACTTAATGAACAATTACATATTGAATAGTTGAATTAATGAGTCAATCAAAGCTAGACCACCATTGAAAGCTTGAAAGCGCTGGACAACCGTTTCGTCCTAGTATGGAACTCCTCAGCAATGTGCATCCACGATCCCACCTCGCAAGATTCGAACCCAGGACCTATCCGTCTCTTGCGCGAACGTTTAATCTGTAGACCACTGAGCTAGCCATTATCCAGCAGTGTTAATGTTTAACTTCAACCAATTCACGAAATTGAGCGACATCTACCATTGTCTTCAGTGAGTTACCATCTCACAACAAACCTAGGTGAACTCCACTGGTCACTGCTTCTCACTAGTTCACCGGGAAATACCTCTTGAAGCCAATCACTAGTGACTCGAAGGTGCGCACTGTTGAGGAGTCCCGTATTAAAACAAAATGGTCGTCTAGTACTTCCAAGTTTTCCATGATAGTCTAGCTTTAATTGATTCATCAATTTAACTATTAAATGACTACAATCTCCACAAGAAACTCTTTCTGATAATTATATATTTGAAATGTATACCATATTCTGTTTTGTGAACTATCATAAACCAACATACCATTCATATTAGAGTATCTATTGAATCACAATCTTAAATGAAACTTTAAAAATAAATCATACTTCTGAACTAGCCCAAAAATACCACAACATGTTAGATGTTTTACTTAGAATACTGAGTGTTAAGATACTTTTAATGAAAAATTTTTGAATTAAAATTAGCAAACAAATTTTAACAAAACTTATAAATCCCTGAACAAAAAAAAAAGGTTTTCATTTTAGAATTCCTAACACATTGTATTATTATAAGTTATTCTATACTGATCACATAACTAATATGGAGTAGGAATAATGTATTATCATAGGTTTCTTATTTGACTTTTATAATTTTTACCAAATTGTACATTTTATTACCCTTGATATATGGATATTCTTTCATGCATAATTAACATGGCTAATTATATAAATATTTGAATAACATATGACATAAACATAAGTTTAATTCATATATTTATATATGTAATTGAAGGTAATAAGACATATAGCTGTTATTGTAAACAATACTGAAATGTGGCTTTATGTTTCCTAAGCTAACTTTATTTATTACACTATAATAAAAAATAATTATCTTAGTATAAAATCACATTTTATTATTAAAAATTCTAATGCACTGATTTCTAATTAGTATCAGAAGGGGTTTTTGTGGGTATTATGGTAATTTCATCGGTTGAGATCATGAGTCATTTGAAGTTAAATAACCATGGAAAACCTGAAAGGGCTGGATGTCCGTTTCGTCTTAGTGTGAGACTCCTCTGTAATTCGCATCTACGATTCTGCCTATCAAGGTTGGAACTCAGGATCTATCGGTCTGACGCGCGAACGCTTAACCATTAGATCATTGAGCCGGTTGGCATCTAACGGTGTTAATGTTTGACCTTGATCAATCCATGAAGTTGAGCAACACATTCACCTCTGTCTTCAGTGAGTTATTATCTCACAACCGACCTGGTGAACTCCACGAAAATCGCACAGTAGGACGAAATAGCTTTCCAGTGCTTCCAGGTATTCCATGGTAGTCTAGCTTCAAAGGACTCACGTTTTCTAATTATTTTTATGACTCTCTCAAAAAAATTAACCAATCAATATAGATTATATAATTTATCAAGAGAATTTTATTTTATCATATTTGCTTAGTTTTCAAATTGGTTTACATTAACATAGATTATTAAATCGTGCGTTTTACACTTGTTTACTTTAAAACTGCCTACTAATTTGAAAGAAAAACGTAACTAGATTGGATTCACTTGGTATTGTTTACTTGAATCTTCCCATTGATGTTTAGGACTGCAACTGATCAGTCTCTTCTTGGCATATGTACGTACTAGATTAAGCTGATTAGAAAATGTATAGTGTATTAAGAATGATGAAAGATACTACAATGTGTTAATAAGTTTAATAATCTTATTAACTAGAAATAGGATAAGATAGAAATTTAAAAACTTACACAAACACATGATATATTACAGAGGGCCATGTTTTCGGTCTTTCAAGAAAATTATAAATTTTAGCTTGCAACTTGCGATATCTGGTTTCATTACGACTTATACGTATTGTTATTGTTTTACCATGAAGTGATGTTCTTCTTTGTGTACATTCCTGAGGTGGAGGAGCAAGAAAGTGTTTAAATTCCGTTGACGTATTATGTGGCAGTTTTTTGTAATCACAATTATTATTATTATATACATCAATATAGTTTGATTGACTGCATACTTCCAGATCCGTGTCACAATGATATGGATAATGCCCTGTATTTGTATTGCTAGATTCCCATGGTTTATTGTATGAATCATTCGTTACGCTCTCATCGACTGTACTACTACATCCACCAGGATCAATGTTGTAAACTGGATGATTTTTCATTTCTACATCAATTGGTTCATCAACTCTTACTTCAAAGATATTCTTTCGATATTTTCGATCTTTACGACTATAATGATTACATGTGTCCATAAAAACTGGTGAACTGAATCTTGTACTCATAATGTTTTGTTTCTTAATTCATTTTATCGTTAACAAAATTCATTAGATTTTATATGAGGTAATCCATATATTTACTGAGGTAATCCATAATTTTATGAAAGGGAACACAAAGTTAATAAAAAATGATAAAGTTAGATTTGTTTTTTTTTGTTTTTTTATTCTTAATTTTTTTTAATTTTTTCATCAGAATATCAAGTTTTATCTAATAGAAAACATTTTTATTATAGTTTTATTAAAATTATGTAAATAATAGTATCATGAAAATTTTAAAGGGAGAATACATAAACATAATTCCTGAAAAAATGATTGGTTATTTGAAACAACCAATTAAAATATAGTTTTAATAATGTTTTGATTGGATAAGTTTCGATATTTTCTTTATAATTCCCATTCATAAATTGAATGATTATAATGATAACTGATTCTAATATGAATGTTCATTTAATGTAATCTAATGTCAAATATAACTCCGCCTGGAGTCCCTCCGGGGGCTACTGCTGGTCCTAAGCCCGGATAGAGGAGGAGGGTTAAGCATGGGGTTAGCGACCCCATCCCTTAGAAAACTAACTCGCTAAAAAAACGCTAACCAGAAAAAAACGCTAACACAATGTCAAATATAAAAATATTACATTAAAAGTTAAAAATGTTTTTTTTAAATTTATGAATGCTTGCTCTGTTAGTCCATCACCCTGATGACCGTTATTATATAATTCTCAACAGTTTGAATTCAGAAGTCAATAAGTATTGGCAACTACACTGTATTAGTGAATAACACAAATAACAAAGTTGCAAGCATATCAAGTGAATTAGAGCAAAGAATCTAATGTGGAAGTGAGTAAATACAGAGGTAAATTTTTAGTCAAATCGAATCAGGGTGCAGCTAGGTATGACAAAGCAAAAGTTATTAATAGAATTCGAGCACATATATACATTAGTAAAGAGAGTGAATCATCGAGCAATATTTAACCTAGAGAGATATATGCATAGGCTGTTACATGTGATCAAGTATATATATTCATACAGACATGATAGTGATCATAATAGCACAAAGAAATGTGCGAATTGTTACTGTTCAAATAACGTAGTCTGTTAAATAAGTTAACAAAAAAAATTTAACAAAGTTTAACTATGATCAAAATTCATTGTAGGAGGGTTTCTATAGTGTATATTGAGTACTGTTTCTTTTGTATTATTTAAACTTGTGTTAGTTCTATATCGTTTATTTATTTACTCTGAAGAAGCGGCTTACATTAAGTCACGAAATGTCAGAAATACAATTATCTATTAATTCTTTTTGTTTATAATAATGTTTGGGAATGAAAGTGAACAGACACCGAACATTATTGAAAGATAATTCAGTGTTTGAAAGTGGTGTTAAATGATGAAAGAAGAAAAAAGTAAACTAAAGGATTTCATAACATATTAAGACAATTAAAAAAATATATTCATTCAAAATGTAGTGATTCAATTGAAGGATGATCAAAGAAGCAAAATTATTTAACGATCTAAATAGTTTATAACTTTTAACCTTTTCAATAATTCATTATTATTATAACAAATCACTTTTGAGTTGAATATATTAATAATGATAAGAAGATTGAAACCATCTTTCAGAGAGTAATTTATGAGATGCAGTATTCAAGCACGATTATCATATCAATGACTGATATACAATAGTATTTAAATAATCATCTTGTGCGGCTGAAACGCGTGTCCTGGATTCCACTGCTAGCAACTATCCATCTTAGTTTATAATGCTTGTACTTTAAGGTAGTATCGAGGCAATCTGCACAGGAATCATGTATACTGATAAGAGACTGATCGGTTGCAGTCCTAAACATTAATGAAATAATCCAAACAACCAAGTATATTTTTGTCTCATGATCAATATAAGACATGACCATACTAAAATAAATTTTTTCAAAGGTTATGATACTACGTCAGAATTTCGGTGGTTTCATTATTAGAACTAGATATAATAGAATTTTTTTAACTACCTTGCCTCTGGAAACCTAAGAAGAGATCTTATGAATCATGTAAATAATAAAATTCGCAAATATGTATATCTTGAGAAACAATTATTATTTCTCTGTTTTTCACCATTATTTTCTGTTTTTCTAGAAAAGATTACCAGCATTTGGTTACAAAGCTCTTCAATTGTCATACCATATGACAGATTGATGTCAGTAATCATGTTATCACTAACTAAAGATTGTTTCCAGTGAATTTTAAAATGATTTTACGGTAATATTAACATAGATAGTTTTTAGATGTACACTTCTGAAAAACACAGTGAAATTCGATGAGTAATTGGATTATTCTTTATCGCTTACTTAGAAGGAAAGCTATTGATTTTAATACATTTCTCTCTTGCCAAAACAAAAGTTTTACCGAAAAAACCTTACATAAATAAAAACTTTATTTATACAAAGTTTTTAATAACAATTTAGATGATAATTTAATGATGATTCGGGTTTATTCAGTGTTTTTTGTCATTGAGATCAAACACTCAAAGGACTAAACATGATTTGAATAAAACTGTAATGAAATTATGAATACATCCATAAATATTAGTGTTTTTCCTGAGTCGTCGAATTTAATTAATTTCACAAAATAAACGATTGAGTTCAGTAATAGATAATAAACAGAATTCAATCATCTGACTTTCAACTAAACTTACATATTTAACATTGTACAATATAAATATTGACTTATTATATAAATTGGATTGTTTTGTATACTCAAAATTATCGTACTATGTTAATCATATGGAAATTAACTAATAATCTAAAAAATAAATCCACAAAACAACTTCCCTTCTATGTTTTGTTTTACTTTTAAGCCCTGAGAATGTCAAGAATCAAATAACAATTTATTATTAACAGAAATGACAAAATATTTCAAGTACATTAAAAGATAAAATATAAACCACTGAATTCTGTGTTTCTGTTTGTGTTGTTATCATGGCGTATACTGATGAAACACTTACTTAGTACCATATGGATTTTTTATTGATTTACAAGTTTGACCTTGATAGAAAGCAAAAATAATTAATAAAAATTAGAAACAAATCATTTCTAACCAACTGAATATCACAATAAATGTATCAGACAGCTTGAACTATGAAAGGTCAAACTTATATAAATATGTATATATATATATATATATATATATATATATATATATATATATATATATATATCAAATGAGAAATATATATGAACTTATCACATTTCACTGATAAACATTTTCAATTGGTCATTGAAACAGAAAGGTAGAAACGTAGTCCGAATCACCAACCATACACACTCATATTTACATAGAATCAAATAATCACAGAAAGGTTTCTGTGGATATTATGTTTAATAGTTGAATACATGAATCAAGTGAAGCTAGACAACCATGAAAAACCTGGAAGCACTGGACAGCCGTTTTGTCTTAGTATGAAACTCCCTAGTAGTGCGCATCCACGACACCGCCTCACAAGATTCGAACTCAGGACCTATCAGTCTCGCGCACATGTGCCTAACCATTAGACCATTGAACCGGCCGGCATTCAATGGTGTTAATGCTCAACATTGAACAATCCACAAAATTGAACGACACATACACCATCGTCTTCAGTGAATTACTATCCAATAACAGACTCATACTAGTCCCATAATTGGACCAAACGGCCATTCAGGGCTCCCAGGTTTTCCATGATGGTCTGGAATCGAATAAGTTAGAAATTTGACAGATTTGAGTGAATTGTGAAATATCTTATTTTGATTGCAAGAAAGGAATACATAAGTTTCAATGTTTTCTTCGAGTCAACTTAGTAAATTCATACACATAGTTCCCTTTATCATTTTGAAAAGAGCTAGAACAAAGATTTTAGCAGAATAGCATGAATTCATTTTATTTCGTAGGTTCTCATCAGCTGCTTACAACCTGTTATATTTATAAATCATAATAAGACAATGAGTTTAAATGACTTACATGAGAGGATTTTGTTAGAAGTTATATAGAAGACATATTCGTATAGTGTAGCAAGGGTGTAAATGAAATTAATATACTGAATATTGTAAATATATACCTAATGTGAAAGAATATTCTACATCATTAATTGTGACGACAGTTCAAAAAGGGGTTAGAAACAATTGATTACATAATGAGTAAAAAAAAAAATAAAAATTTTGATAGGAATATAGTGAGTAGAGTTCAGTTAAAAGATTATTAATTTGAAACGTAGTTGAAGAAATAAAATAATGAAAATCAATGATGTAATAAGTACAAAAATAATAATAATTTATGGTGCAGAGAAGGAATATTTGTCACCAAGGCAAAGAAAGATTAACAACCATCTCCTTTTGAACACATAGGTCAGGTTTTTGACGCCTGATGGCAACGGCTTCAGCAAACTTCAGAAGACTGGAGTTTGGCTGCTTACTAATCACCTTGAAGGATTGTAAGGTATCTACCTGATGTCCTGTATCAAGGAGATGTTTGGTGATTGCACTATTCAGAGTCCTTCTTTCCCTTGTTCTAAGACTTTTTGGAACATGTTCAAAAAATCTAAGGTATGCTCTCCTTTCTGTTCTGCCAATGTAGCTGCTTTGGCAGGTACACGTAAATTTATAAATACAGTTGGCGGTAACATGAAAGGGTTGCTTGTCGACCTTTGATTGAGTTATTGAACATGTTGTTTTATAGAAAATTAAAAGTTTAGCAGCCGGATAAGTTCTGGCAAGCGCAATATTCAGTCTCCTACTGATTATTTGTGCGACGTTATCACCTTTAAAGTTAAGATTTATAGATACTGTCTTTTTATTGACCGTAGTTATTTCCGTCTTGTTTTCTTTGGGCTTTTTATATTTGTCAATAAACTTTTGTGGATAGAAGTTGTTTCTTAGACATTCTTCTAGGTTCATTAATTCTTCTTCAAGTTTGTCGGTGGTACATATCTTTTCTACCCTGTCAAATAGTGTTTTAACCAGTGCCTTCTTGTAACTAATTGGACAGAAACTATTGAAATTCAGATAGAGGCCATTCCAATTGCTTTTTCTATAAACTGAACGTTGTACTGTCCCGTCTTTCCTACGTCTTATGGCAACATCAAGAAAGTGGAACATGTCGTTCTGTTCGTGCTCCATAGTAAAGTGAATGTTAGGATGAGCGTTATTGAAGAGTTCTAGCAGGCGGGTTGCATGCTGTTTATTATTACAGACAATAAATGTGTCGTCCACATATCTGTAGTATTCCGTCGTTTCACTGATCGCCTGTTTAAGTACCGTGTTTTCAAGATACCCCATAAAAATATCTGCCAGAATTGGACCTAGTGGACTCCCCATTGCTACGCCATCGATTTGGCGATATATGGTGTTATTAAATTGGAATTGAACATCAGTTGTGCACATTAGTAGTAGTTTTTTGAGTTCTGGAGCTGGTAAAGGTAGGAGATCATCATTCTGACAAATTATATCAATAGTTTCAAAAAGTGGTATATTGGTGAACAATGATGTTACATCAAAAGAGACCATTAACTTATCAGTAACATTCGTATGATTTAATCTATCAGCAAACTGGAATGAATCTCTTAACGTGTATGTTGCTAATCTCCGACAAACCGGTTCTAGTTTTACTGCTAACCAGCGTGCAACTTTATGATACGGTGAGTTGATCATTGATAGGATAGGTCTGAGGGGAACGTCATGTTTGTGAATTTTTGGTAAACCATACATGTGAGGTAGACGTGAACCACGTGGTCTTAGATCGTTGTACGTAGAATTATCAATCATTTTCTTTTTTAGAAGTTCTCTGAGCATTCCTGTGATTCGTTTTTCTGTTGAATCAGTCAAATCTTTTTTGGATTTATCTACCTTGAACCTAAGTTGATCGTCTAGGATTGACTTCATCTTAGTTACATAATCAGCTGTATCTATTAAGACTACACCTGAACCTTTATCCGGTCGTAGAATCATCACCTCATTATTTTGTTTGATGTTTCTTAGGGCTGTTAGATGTTCTTTGGATAGAACATTCGACTTTGGTGTCGATGACACGAAGTATTGGTTGGCAATATCAACTAACTTTGATTTGAACCATCCTTTCTTTTCCTCATTCATTGGTTGCAAATCTTTTAACTGGTCAAACAGATTTTCAAATTGAGCTTCTGTATCAATCCTGTCCGTATTTGTTTTTGGTATATGAAATTTGAGTCCAAGTGATAAGGCTTCTGTTTCTATACTATTGAGCTTCGTATTTGATAAGTTATAGATAAACTTCGAAGGGTTTTCCGGAAACCCTAAACATAGTTGTTCTCTTAACAGAGTTTTCGATAGAGATTTATGGAAATCCTTGCAAACCTTGATTTGAAGATCACGAATGAAGTTCATGAATTTTATTCGACATACGATGTTTAAATCATTAACGGCTCTAACAAAAGCACTGGCCTCAGTCCTTAGTTGTGTAATGAGTAATTTTGTCGATTCAATATGAGATTTGGTAATGCGTCTTAGGTTTTTAAGCGATGGTGGAAGTTTACATGAACGTAAAGATTTTACAAACTGCCGTGGGAAATAGCCTGACGTGAGACATTCTCCATAAAACTTGACCCTTGTCACTTCTCTTGATATTCTGCAGCGTACTGTCACAAAGTGATTTAGTGACTTAAATAACTGTTCAGGGAGGCGTTTTTTGAGAAATTTCATACACATAGTTCCCTTTATCATTTTGAAAAGAGCTAGAACAAAGATTTTAGCAGAATAGCATGAATTCATTTTATTTCGTAGGTTCTCATCAGCTGCTTACAACCTGTTATATTTATAAATCATAATAAGACAATGAGTTTAAATGACTTACATGAGAGGATTTTGTTAGAAGTTATATAGAAGACATATTCGTATAGTGTAGCAAGGGTGTAAATGAAATTAATATACTGAATATTGTAAATATATACCTAATGTGAAAGAATATTCTACATCATTAATTGTGACGACAGTTCAAAAAGGGGGTTAGAAACAATTGATTACATAATGAGTAAAAAAAAAAAAAAAATTTTGATAGGAATATAGTGAGTAGAGTTCAGTTAAAAGATTATTAATTTGAAACGTAGTTGAAGAAATAAAATAATGAAAATCAATGATGTAATAAGTACAAAAATAATAATAATAATTTATGGTGCAGAGAAGGAATATTTGTCACCAAGGCAAAGAAAGATTAACAACCATCTCCTTTTGAACACATAGGTCAGGTTTTTGACGCCTGATGGCAACGGCTTCAGCAAACTTCAGAAGACTGGAGTTTGGCTGCTTACTAATCACCTTGAAGGATTGTAAGGTATCTACCTGATGTCCTGTATCAAGGAGATGTTTGGTGATTGCACTATTCAGAGTCCTTCTTTCCCTTGTTCTAAGACTTTTTGGAACATGTTCAAAAAATCTAAGGTATGCTCTCCTTTCTGTTCTGCCAATGTAGCTGCTTTGGCAGGTACACGTAAATTTATAAATACAGTTGGCGGTAACATGAAAGGGTTGCTTGTCGACCTTTGATTGAGTTATTGAACATGTTGTTTTATAGAAAATTAAAAGTTTAGCAGCCGGATAAGTTCTGGCAAGCGCAATATTCAGTCTCCTACTGATTATTTGTGCGACGTTATCACCTTTAAAGTTAAGATTTATAGATACTGTCTTTTTATTGACCGTAGTTATTTCCGTCTTGTTTTCTTTGGGCTTTTTATATTTGTCAATAAACTTTTGTGGATAGAAGTTGTTTCTTAGACATTCTTCTAGGTTCATTAATTCTTCTTCAAGTTTGTCGGTGGTACATATCTTTTCTACCCTGTCAAATAGTGTTTTAACCAGTGCCTTCTTGTAACTAATTGGACAGAAACTATTGAAATTCAGATAGAGGCCATTCCAATTGCTTTTTCTATAAACTGAACGTTGTACTGTCCCGTCTTTCCTACGTCTTATGGCAACATCAAGAAAGTGGAACATGTCGTTCTGTTCGTGCTCCATAGTAAAGTGAATGTTAGGATGAGCGTTATTGAAGAGTTCTAGCAGGCGGGTTGCATGCTGTTTATTATTACAGACAATAAATGTGTCGTCCACATATCTGTAGTATTCCGTCGTTTCACTGATCGCCTGTTTAAGTACCGTGTTTTCAAGATACCCCATAAAAATATCTGCCAGAATTGGACCTAGTGGACTCCCCATTGCTACGCCATCGATTTGGCGATATATGGTGTTATTAAATTGGAATTGAACATCAGTTGTGCACATTAGTAGTAGTTTTTTGAGTTCTGGAGCTGGTAAAGGTAGGAGATCATCATTCTGACAAATTATATCAATAGTTTCAAAAAGTGGTATATTGGTGAACAATGATGTTACATCAAAAGAGACCATTAACTTATCAGTAACATTCGTATGATTTAATCTATCAGCAAACTGGAATGAATCTCTTAACGTGTATGTTGCTAATCTCCGACGAACCGGTTCTAGTTTTACTGCTAACCAGCGTGCAACTTTATGATACGGTGAGTTGATCATTGATAGGATAGGTCTGAGGGGAACGTCATGTTTGTGAATTTTTGGTAAACCATACATGTGAGGTAGACGTGAACCACGTGGTCTTAGATCGTTGTACGTAGAATTATCAATCATTTTCTTTTTTAGAAGTTCTCTGAGCATTCCTGTGATTCGTTTTTCTGTTGAATCAGTCAAATCTTTTTTGGATTTATCTACCTTGAACCTAAGTTGATCGTCTAGGATTGACTTCATCTTAGTTACATAATCAGCTGTATCTATTAAGACTACACCTGAACCTTTATCCGGTCGTAGAATCATCACCTCATTATTTTGTTTGATGTTTCTTAGGGCTGTTAGATGTTCTTTGGATAGAACATTCGACTTTGGTGTCGATGACACGAAGTATTGGTTGGCAATATCAACTAACTTTGATTTGAACCATCCTTTCTTTTCCTCATTCATTGGTTGCAAATCTTTTAACTGGTCAAACAGATTTTCAAATTGAGCTTCTGTATCAATCCTGTCCGTATTTGTTTTTGGTATATGAAATTTGAGTCCAAGTGATAAGGCTTCTGTTTCTATACTATTGAGCTTCGTATTTGATAAGTTATAGATAAACTTCGAAGGGTTTTCCGGAAACCCTAAACATAGTTGTTCTCTTAACAGAGTTTTCGATAGAGATTTATGGAAATCCTTGCAAACCTTGATTTGAAGATCACGAATGAAGTTCATGAATTTTATTCGACATACGATGTTTAAATCATTAACGGCTCTAACAAAAGCACTGGCCTCAGTCCTTAGTTGTGTAATGAGTAATTTTGTCGATTCAATATGAGATTTGGTAATGCGTCTTAGGTTTTTAAGCGATGGTGGAAGTTTACATGAACGTAAAGATTTTACAAACTGCCGTGGGAAATAGCCTGACGTGAGACATTCTCCATAAAACTTGACCCTTGTCACTTCTCTTGATATTCTGCAGCGTACTGTCACAAAGTGATTTAGTGACTTAAATAACTGTTCAGGGAGGCGTTTTTTGAGAAATTTCATACACATAGTTCCCTTTATCATTTTGAAAAGAGCTAGAACAAAGATTTTAGCAGAATAGCATGAATTCATTTTATTTCGTAGGTTCTCATCAGCTGCTTACAACCTGTTATATTTATAAATCATAATAAGACAATGAGTTTAAATGACTTACATGAGAGGATTTTGTTAGAAGTTATATAGAAGACATATTCGTATAGTGTAGCAAGGGTGTAAATGAAATTAATATACTGAATATTGTAAATATATACCTAATGTGAAAGAATATTCTACATCATTAATTGTGACGACAGTTCAAAAAGGGGTTAGAAACAATTGATTACATAATGAGTAAAAAAAAAAAAAAATTTTGATAGGAATATAGTGAGTAGAGTTCAGTTAAAAGATTATTAATTTGAAACGTAGTTGAAGAAATAAAATAATGAAAATCAATGATGTAATAAGTACAAAAATAATAATAATTTATGGTGCAGAGAAGGAATATTTGTCACCAAGGCAAAGAAAGATTAACAACCATCTCCTTTTGAACACATAGGTCAGGTTTTTGACGCCTGATGGCAACGGCTTCAGCAAACTTCAGAAGACTGGAGTTTGGCTGCTTACTAATCACCTTGAAGGATTGTAAGGTATCTACCTGATGTCCTGTATCAAGGAGATGTTTGGTGATTGCACTATTCAGAGTCCTTCTTTCCCTTGTTCTAAGACTTTTTGGAACATGTTCAAAAAATCTAAGGTATGCTCTCCTTTCTGTTCTGCCAATGTAGCTGCTTTGGCAGGTACACGTAAATTTATAAATACAGTTGGCGGTAACATGAAAGGGTTGCTTGTCGACCTTTGATTGAGTTATTGAACATGTTGTTTTATAGAAAATTAAAAGTTTAGCAGCCGGATAAGTTCTGGCAAGCGCAATATTCAGTCTCCTACTGATTATTTGTGCGACGTTATCACCTTTAAAGTTAAGATTTATAGATACTGTCTTTTTATTGACCGTAGTTATTTCCGTCTTGTTTTCTTTGGGCTTTTTATATTTGTCAATAAACTTTTGTGGATAGAAGTTGTTTCTTAGACATTCTTCTAGGTTCATTAATTCTTCTTCAAGTTTGTCGGTGGTACATATCTTTTCTACCCTGTCAAATAGTGTTTTAACCAGTGCCTTCTTGTAACTAATTGGACAGAAACTATTGAAATTCAGATAGAGGCCATTCCAATTGCTTTTTCTATAAACTGAACGTTGTACTGTCCCGTCTTTCCTACGTCTTATGGCAACATCAAGAAAGTGGAACATGTCGTTCTGTTCGTGCTCCATAGTAAAGTGAATGTTAGGATGAGCGTTATTGAAGAGTTCTAGCAGGCGGGTTGCATGCTGTTTATTATTACAGACAATAAATGTGTCGTCCACATATCTGTAGTATTCCGTCGTTTCACTGATCGCCTGTTTAAGTACCGTGTTTTCAAGATACCCCATAAAAATATCTGCCAGAATTGGACCTAGTGGACTCCCCATTGCTACGCCATCGATTTGGCGATATATGGTGTTATTAAATTGGAATTGAACATCAGTTGTGCACATTAGTAGTAGTTTTTTGAGTTCTGGAGCTGGTAAAGGTAGGAGATCATCATTCTGACAAATTATATCAATAGTTTCAAAAAGTGGTATATTGGTGAACAATGATGTTACATCAAAAGAGACCATTAACTTATCAGTAACATTCGTATGATTTAATCTATCAGCAAACTGGAATGAATCTCTTAACGTGTATGTTGCTAATCTCCGACGAACCGGTTCTAGTTTTACTGCTAACCAGCGTGCAACTTTATGATACGGTGAGTTGATCATTGATAGGATAGGTCTGAGGGGAACGTCATGTTTGTGAATTTTTGGTAAACCATACATGTGAGGTAGACGTGAACCACGTGGTCTTAGATCGTTGTACGTAGAATTATCAATCATTTTCTTTTTTAGAAGTTCTCTGAGCATTCCTGTGATTCGTTTTTCTGTTGAATCAGTCAAATCTTTTTTGGATTTATCTACCTTGAACCTAAGTTGATCGTCTAGGATTGACTTCATCTTAGTTACATAATCAGCTGTATCTATTAAGACTACACCTGAACCTTTATCCGGTCGTAGAATCATCACCTCATTATTTTGTTTGATGTTTCTTAGGGCTGTTAGATGTTCTTTGGATAGAACATTCGACTTTGGTGTCGATGACACGAAGTATTGGTTGGCAATATCAACTAACTTTGATTTGAACCATCCTTTCTTTTCCTCATTCATTGGTTGCAAATCTTTTAACTGGTCAAACAGATTTTCAAATTGAGCTTCTGTATCAATCCTGTCCGTATTTGTTTTTGGTATATGAAATTTGAGTCCAAGTGATAAGGCTTCTGTTTCTATACTATTGAGCTTCGTATTTGATAAGTTATAGATAAACTTCGAAGGGTTTTCCGGAAACCCTAAACATAGTTGTTCTCTTAACAGAGTTTTCGATAGAGATTTATGGAAATCCTTGCAAACCTTGATTTGAAGATCACGAATGAAGTTCATGAATTTTATTCGACATACGATGTTTAAATCATTAACGGCTCTAACAAAAGCACTGGCCTCAGTCCTTAGTTGTGTAATGAGTAATTTTGTCGATTCAATATGAGATTTGGTAATGCGTCTTAGGTTTTTAAGCGATGGTGGAAGTTTACATGAACGTAAAGATTTTACAAACTGCCGTGGGAAATAGCCTGACGTGAGACATTCTCCATAAAACTTGACCCTTGTCACTTCTCTTGATATTCTGCAGCGTACTGTCACAAAGTGATTTAGTGACTTAAATAACTGTTCAGGGAGGCGTTTTTTGAGAAATTTCATACACATAGTTCCCTTTATCATTTTGAAAAGAGCTAGAACAAAGATTTTAGCAGAATAGCATGAATTCATTTTATTTCGTAGGTTCTCATCAGCTGCTTACAACCTGTTATATTTATAAATCATAATAAGACAATGAGTTTAAATGACTTACATGAGAGGATTTTGTTAGAAGTTATATAGAAGACATATTCGTATAGTGTAGCAAGGGTGTAAATGAAATTAATATACTGAATATTGTAAATATATACCTAATGTGAAAGAATATTCTACATCATTAATTGTGACGACAGTTCAAAAAGGGGTTAGAAACAATTGATTACATAATGAGTAAAAAAAAACAAAAATTTTGATAGGAATATAGTGAGTAGAGTTCAGTTAAAAGATTATTAATTTGAAACGTAGTTGAAGAAATAAAATAATGAAAATCAATGATGTAATAAGTACAAAAATAATAATAATTTATGGTGCAGAGAAGGAATATTTGTCAGTTATTTAAGTCACTAAATCACTTTGTGACAGTACGCTGCAGAATATCAAGAGAAGTGACAAGGGTCAAGTTTTATGGAGAATGTCTCACGTCAGGCTATTTCCCACGGCAGTTTGTAAAATCTTTACGTTCATGTAAACTTCCACCATCGCTTAAAAACCTAAGACGCATTACCAAATCTCATATTGAATCGACAAAATTACTCATTACACAACTAAGGACTGAGGCCAGTGCTTTTGTTAGAGCCGTTAATGATTTAAACATCGTATGTCGAATAAAATTCATGAACTTCATTCGTGATCTTCAAATCAAGGTTTGCAAGGATTTCCATAAATCTCTATCGAAAACTCTGTTAAGAGAACAACTATGTTTAGGGTTTCCGGAAAACCCTTCGAAGTTTATCTATAACTTATCAAATACGAAGCTCAATAGTATAGAAACAGAAGCCTTATCACTTGGACTCAAATTTCATATACCAAAAACAAATACGGACAGGATTGATACAGAAGCTCAATTTGAAAATCTGTTTGACCAGTTAAAAGATTTGCAACCAATGAATGAGGAAAAGAAAGGATGGTTCAAATCAAAGTTAGTTGATATTGCCAACCAATACTTCGTGTCATCGACACCAAAGTCGAATGTTCTATCCAAAGAACATCTAACAGCCCTAAGAAACATCAAACAAAATAATGAGGTGATGATTCTACGACCGGATAAAGGTTCAGGTGTAGTCTTAATAGATACAGCTGATTATGTAACTAAGATGAAGTCAATCCTAGACGATCAACTTAGGTTCAAGGTAGATAAATCCAAAAAAGATTTGACTGATTCAACAGAAAAACGAATCACAGGAATGCTCAGAGAACTTCTAAAAAAGAAAATGATTGATAATTCTACGTACAACGATCTAAGACCACGTGGTTCACGTCTACCTCACATGTATGGTTTACCAAAAATTCACAAACATGACGTTCCCCTCAGACCTATCCTATCAATGATCAACTCACCGTATCATAAAGTTGCACGCTGGTTAGCAGTAAAACTAGAACCGGTTCGTCGGAGATTAGCAACATACACGTTAAGAGATTCATTCCAGTTTGCTGATAGATTAAATCATACGAATGTTACTGATAAGTTAATGGTCTCTTTTGATGTAACATCATTGTTCACCAATATACCACTTTTTGAAACTATTGATATAATTTGTCAGAATGATGATCTCCTACCTTTACCAGCTCCAGAACTCAAAAAACTACTACTAATGTGCACAACTGATGTTCAATTCCAATTTAATAACACCATATATCGCCAAATCGATGGCGTAGCAATGGGGAGTCCACTAGGTCCAATTCTGGCAGATATTTTTATGGGGTATCTTGAAAACACGGTACTTAAACAGGCGATCAGTGAAACGACGGAATACTACAGATATGTGGACGACACATTTATTGTCTGTAATAATAAACAGCATGCAACCCGCCTGCTAGAACTCCTCAATAACGCTCATCCTAACATTCACTTTACTATGGAGCACGAACAGAACGACATGTTCCACTTTCTTGATGTTGCCATAAGACGTAGGAAAGACGGGACAGTACAACGTTCAGTTTATAGAAAAAGCAATTGGAATGGCCTCTATCTGAATTTCAATAGTTTCTGTCCAATTAGTTACAAGAAGGCACTGGTTAAAACACTATTTGACAGGGTAGAAAAGATATGTACCACCGACAAACTTGAAGAAGAATTAATGAACCTAGAAGAATGTCTAAGAAACAACTTCTATCCACAAAAGTTTATTGACAAATATAAAAAGCCCAAAGAAAACAAGACGGAAATAACTACGGTCAATAAAAAGACAGTATCTATAAATCTTAACTTTAAAGGTGATAACGTCGCACAAATAATCAGTAGGAGACTGAATATTGCGCTTGCCAGAACTTATCCGGCTGCTAAACTTTTAATTTTCTATAAAACAACATGTTCAATAACTCAATCAAAGGTCGACAAGCAACCCTTTCATGTTACCGCCAACTGTATTTATAAATTTACGTGTACCTGCCAAAGCAGCTACATTGGCAGAACAGAAAGGAGAGCATACCTTAGATTTTTTGAACATGTTCCAAAAAGTCTTAGAACAAGGGAAAGAAGGACTCTGAATAGTGCAATCACCAAACATCTCCTTGATACAGGACATCAGGTAGATACCTTACAATCCTTCAAGGTGATTAGTAAGCAGCCAAACTCCAGTCTTCTGAAGTTTGCTGAAGCCGTTGCCATCAGGCGTCAAAAACCTGACCTATGTGTTCAAAAGGAGATGGTTGTTAATCTTTCTTTGCCTTGGTGACAAATATTCCTTCTCTGCACCATAAATTATTATTATTATTTTTGTACTTATTACATCATTGATTTTCATTATTTTATTTCTTCAACTACGTTTCAAATTAATAATCTTTTAACTGAACTCTACTCACTATATTCCTATCAAAATTTTTATTTTTTTTTACTCATTATGTAATCAATTGTTTCTAACCCCTTTTTGAACTGTCGTCACAATTAATGATGTAGAATATTCTTTCACATTAGGTATATATTTACAATATTCAGTATATTAATTTCATTTACACCCTTGCTACACTATACGAATATGTCTTCTATATAACTTCTAACAAAATCCTCTCATGTAAGTCATTTAAACTCATTGTCTTATTATGATTTATAAATATAACAGGTTGTAAGCAGCTGATGAGAACCTACGAAATGAAATAAAATGAATTCATGCTATTCTGCTAAAATCTTTGTTCTAGCTCTTTTCAAAATGATAAAGGGAACTATGTGTATGAAATTTCTCAAAAAACGCCTCCCTGAACAGTTATTTAAGTCACTAAATCACTTTGTGACAGTACGCTGCAGAATATCAAGAGAAGTGACAAGGGTCAAGTTTTATGGAGAATGTCTCACGTCAGGCTATTTCCCACGGCAGTTTGTAAAATCTTTACGTTCATGTAAACTTCCACCATCGCTTAAAAACCTAAGACGCATTACCAAATCTCATATTGAATCGACAAAATTACTCATTACACAACTAAGGACTGAGGCCAGTGCTTTTGTTAGAGCCGTTAATGATTTAAACATCGTATGTCGAATAAAATTCATGAACTTCATTCGTGATCTTCAAATCAAGGTTTGCAAGGATTTCCATAAATCTCTATCGAAAACTCTGTTAAGAGAACAACTATGTTTAGGGTTTCCGGAAAACCCTTCGAAGTTTATCTATAACTTATCAAATACGAAGCTCAATAGTATAGAAACAGAAGCCTTATCACTTGGACTCAAATTTCATATACCAAAAACAAATACGGACAGGATTGATACAGAAGCTCAATTTGAAAATCTGTTTGACCAGTTAAAAGATTTGCAACCAATGAATGAGGAAAAGAAAGGATGGTTCAAATCAAAGTTAGTTGATATTGCCAACCAATACTTCGTGTCATCGACACCAAAGTCGAATGTTCTATCCAAAGAACATCTAACAGCCCTAAGAAACATCAAACAAAATAATGAGGTGATGATTCTACGACCGGATAAAGGTTCAGGTGTAGTCTTAATAGATACAGCTGATTATGTAACTAAGATGAAGTCAATCCTAGACGATCAACTTAGGTTCAAGGTAGATAAATCCAAAAAAGATTTGACTGATTCAACAGAAAAACGAATCACAGGAATGCTCAGAGAACTTCTAAAAAAGAAAATGATTGATAATTCTACGTACAACGATCTAAGACCACGTGGTTCACGTCTACCTCACATGTATGGTTTACCAAAAATTCACAAACATGACGTTCCCCTCAGACCTATCCTATCAATGATCAACTCACCGTATCATAAAGTTGCACGCTGGTTAGCAGTAAAACTAGAACCGGTTCGTCGGAGATTAGCAACATACACGTTAAGAGATTCATTCCAGTTTGCTGATAGATTAAATCATACGAATGTTACTGATAAGTTAATGGTCTCTTTTGATGTAACATCATTGTTCACCAATATACCACTTTTTGAAACTATTGATATAATTTGTCAGAATGATGATCTCCTACCTTTACCAGCTCCAGAACTCAAAAAACTACTACTAATGTGCACAACTGATGTTCAATTCCAATTTAATAACACCATATATCGCCAAATCGATGGCGTAGCAATGGGGAGTCCACTAGGTCCAATTCTGGCAGATATTTTTATGGGGTATCTTGAAAACACGGTACTTAAACAGGCGATCAGTGAAACGACGGAATACTACAGATATGTGGACGACACATTTATTGTCTGTAATAATAAACAGCATGCAACCCGCCTGCTAGAACTCTTCAATAACGCTCATCCTAACATTCACTTTACTATGGAGCACGAACAGAACGACATGTTTCACTTTCTTGATGTTGCCATAAGACGTAGGAAAGACGGGACAGTACAACGTTCAGTTTATAGAAAAAGCAATTGGAATGGCCTCTATCTGAATTTCAATAGTTTCTGTCCAATTAGTTACAAGAAGGCACTGGTTAAAACACTATTTGACAGGGTAGAAAAGATATGTACCACCGACAAACTTGAAGAAGAATTAATGAACCTAGAAGAATGTCTAAGAAACAACTTCTATCCACAAAAGTTTATTGACAAATATAAAAAGCCCAAAGAAAACAAGACGGAAATAACTACGGTCAATAAAAAGACAGTATCTATAAATCTTAACTTTAAAGGTGATAACGTCGCACAAATAATCAGTAGGAGACTGAATATTGCGCTTGCCAGAACTTATCCGGCTGCTAAACTTTTAATTTTCTATAAAACAACATGTTCAATAACTCAATCAAAGGTCGACAAGCAACCCTTTCATGTTACCGCCAACTGTATTTATAAATTTACGTGTACCTGCCAAAGCAGCTACATTGGCAGAACAGAAAGGAGAGCATACCTTAGATTTTTTGAACATGTTCCAAAAAGTCTTAGAACAAGGGAAAGAAGGACTCTGAATAGTGCAATCACCAAACATCTCCTTGATACAGGACATCAGGTAGATACCTTACAATCCTTCAAGGTGATTAGTAAGCAGCCAAACTCCAGTCTTCTGAAGTTTGCTGAAGCCGTTGCCATCAGGCGTCAAAAACCTGACCTATGTGTTCAAAAGGAGATGGTTGTTAATCTTTCTTTGCCTTGGTGACAAATATTCCTTCTCTGCACCATAAATTATTATTATTTTTGTACTTATTACATCATTGATTTTCATTATTTTATTTCTTCAACTACGTTTCAAATTAATAATCTTTTAACTGAACTCTACTCACTATATTCCTATCAAAATTTTTATTTTTTTTTACTCATTATGTAATCAATTGTTTCTAACCCCTTTTTGAACTGTCGTCACAATTAATGATGTAGAATATTCTTTCACATTAGGTATATATTTACAATATTCAGTATATTAATTTCATTTACACCCTTGCTACACTATACGAATATGTCTTCTATATAACTTCTAACAAAATCCTCTCATGTAAGTCATTTAAACTCATTGTCTTATTATGATTTATAAATATAACAGGTTGTAAGCAGCTGATGAGAACCTACGAAATAAAATGAATTCATGCTATTCTGCTAAAATCTTTGTTCTAGCTCTTTTCAAAATGATAAAGGGAACTATGTGTATGAAATTTCTCAAAAAACGCCTCCCTGAACAGTTATTTAAGTCACTAAATCACTTTGTGACAGTACGCTGCAGAATATCAAGAGAAGTGACAAGGGTCAAGTTTTATGGAGAATGTCTCACGTCAGGCTATTTCCCACGGCAGTTTGTAAAATCTTTACGTTCATGTAAACTTCCACCATCGCTTAAAAACCTAAGACGCATTACCAAATCTCATATTGAATCGACAAAATTACTCATTACACAACTAAGGACTGAGGCCAGTGCTTTTGTTAGAGCCGTTAATGATTTAAACATCGTATGTCGAATAAAATTCATGAACTTCATTCGTGATCTTCAAATCAAGGTTTGCAAGGATTTCCATAAATCTCTATCGAAAACTCTGTTAAGAGAACAACTATGTTTAGGGTTTCCGGAAAACCCTTCGAAGTTTATCTATAACTTATCAAATACGAAGCTCAATAGTATAGAAACAGAAGCCTTATCACTTGGACTCAAATTTCATATACCAAAAACAAATACGGACAGGATTGATACAGAAGCTCAATTTGAAAATCTGTTTGACCAGTTAAAAGATTTGCAACCAATGAATGAGGAAAAGAAAGGATGGTTCAAATCAAAGTTAGTTGATATTGCCAACCAATACTTCGTGTCATCGACACCAAAGTCGAATGTTCTATCCAAAGAACATCTAACAGCCCTAAGAAACATCAAACAAAATAATGAGGTGATGATTCTACGACCGGATAAAGGTTCAGGTGTAGTCTTAATAGATACAGCTGATTATGTAACTAAGATGAAGTCAATCCTAGACGATCAACTTAGGTTCAAGGTAGATAAATCCAAAAAAGATTTGACTGATTCAACAGAAAAACGAATCACAGGAATGCTCAGAGAACTTCTAAAAAAGAAAATGATTGATAATTCTACGTACAACGATCTAAGACCACGTGGTTCACGTCTACCTCACATGTATGGTTTACCAAAAATTCACAAACATGACGTTCCCCTCAGACCTATCCTATCAATGATCAACTCACCGTATCATAAAGTTGCACGCTGGTTAGCAGTAAAACTAGAACCGGTTCGTCGGAGATTAGCAACATACACGTTAAGAGATTCATTCCAGTTTGCTGATAGATTAAATCATACGAATGTTACTGATAAGTTAATGGTCTCTTTTGATGTAACATCATTGTTCACCAATATACCACTTTTTGAAACTATTGATATAATTTGTCAGAATGATGATCTCCTACCTTTACCAGCTCCAGAACTCAAAAAACTACTACTAATGTGCACAACTGATGTTCAATTCCAATTTAATAACACCATATATCGCCAAATCGATGGCGTAGCAATGGGGAGTCCACTAGGTCCAATTCTGGCAGATATTTTTATGGGGTATCTTGAAAACACGGTACTTAAACAGGCGATCAGTGAAACGACGGAATACTACAGATATGTGGACGACACATTTATTGTCTGTAATAATAAACAGCATGCAACCCGCCTGCTAGAACTCTTCAATAACGCTCATCCTAACATTCACTTTACTATGGAGCACGAACAGAACGACATGTTCCACTTTCTTGATGTTGCCATAAGACGTAGGAAAGACGGGACAGTACAACGTTCAGTTTATAGAAAAAGCAATTGGAATGGCCTCTATCTGAATTTCAATAGTTTCTGTCCAATTAGTTACAAGAAGGCACTGGTTAAAACACTATTTGACAGGGTAGAAAAGATATGTACCACCGACAAACTTGAAGAAGAATTAATGAACCTAGAAGAATGTCTAAGAAACAACTTCTATCCACAAAAGTTTATTGACAAATATAAAAAGCCCAAAGAAAACAAGACGGAAATAACTACGGTCAATAAAAAGACAGTATCTATAAATCTTAACTTTAAAGGTGATAACGTCGCACAAATAATCAGTAGGAGACTGAATATTGCGCTTGCCAGAACTTATCCGGCTGCTAAACTTTTAATTTTCTATAAAACAACATGTTCAATAACTCAATCAAAGGTCGACAAGCAACCCTTTCATGTTACCGCCAACTGTATTTATAAATTTACGTGTACCTGCCAAAGCAGCTACATTGGCAGAACAGAAAGGAGAGCATACCTTAGATTTTTTGAACATGTTCCAAAAAGTCTTAGAACAAGGGAAAGAAGGACTCTGAATAGTGCAATCACCAAACATCTCCTTGATACAGGACATCAGGTAGATACCTTACAATCCTTCAAGGTGATTAGTAAGCAGCCAAACTCCAGTCTTCTGAAGTTTGCTGAAGCCGTTGCCATCAGGCGTCAAAAACCTGACCTATGTGTTCAAAAGGAGATGGTTGTTAATCTTTCTTTGCCTTGGTGACAAATATTCCTTCTCTGCACCATAAATTATTATTATTTTTGTACTTATTACATCATTGATTTTCATTATTTTATTTCTTCAACTACGTTTCAAATTAATAATCTTTTAACTGAACTCTACTCACTATATTCCTATCAAAATTTTTATTTTTTTTTACTCATTATGTAATCAATTGTTTCTAACCCCTTTTTGAACTGTCGTCACAATTAATGATGTAGAATATTCTTTCACATTAGGTATATATTTACAATATTCAGTATATTAATTTCATTTACACCCTTGCTACACTATACGAATATGTCTTCTATATAACTTCTAACAAAATCCTCTCATGTAAGTCATTTAAACTCATTGTCTTATTATGATTTATAAATATAACAGGTTGTAAGCAGCTGATGAGAACCTACGAAATAAAATGAATTCATGCTATTCTGCTAAAATCTTTGTTTTAGTAAATTCAATTTAAGCATCATTCTGTAGCAGTAAATAAATCTGCAAAATAAATGGATTTTTAAGTCTTCGACATTGGATGCTGACCTTATTAGTTTTAATGGACATATCTAGCTGAAGGCACTCAGTCGCGCACCTACACAAGATCACAAATGGGTGCACCATGCTGCGCATCTATTACGACCGTTAGTCAGCTTAGATTAAACACTTTTCGACATAGCAATATATCTTTGGACCTGACTTCTGATATGACTGGGTTGGTATACTCCAATTATAAAGGTGTTACGAGTAAAGACGTTGTCAAAACTCTGAATACCTATGGTATCTTTATGTCGTTCAAATAATGAATATGAATTCTCAGCTTCTAGTATCTCCATGATTATTTCTGCAATAAGTTCTGATATTAGTGGTTCCCTTAGTGATCACTTCATTTGTTCGTACATTACACTGTTGAACTAAAAATATGTTGTTAAGCATAAATCGATGAGTCCTCGTACATTTTGGCTATAAAGCTCTGTGTTTTCGGAAAATTTGTGTAGTTAGTGTGGAGAGGAGTTAGACTTTCCTTTGCTAGTTTTAGTTCGACCAATATGAATAAGTACGTTACATCGACATTATTGCCTTATTGTAGAAACACATTCGACTGGAAAATATCAAAATCTTGTATAGAGGGAATAATAAGGACACCAAGCAATTTTCAAAAGCTTAGGACTCATGTCGAACAGAAATCAGCAAACACGTCGAAATCGATCAATTCATTAATCAGTCAGAAAAATCATGGTGAAACATTGAACCGAAAATCAGATCAAAGGGAGATACAATCAAATAAGAACGCCGACATTGACAGG
Source organism: Schistosoma spindalis (assembly GCA_946903255.1). Classification (NCBI taxonomy): domain Eukaryota; kingdom Metazoa; phylum Platyhelminthes; class Trematoda; order Strigeidida; family Schistosomatidae; genus Schistosoma; species Schistosoma spindalis. The sequence continues at coordinate 29,234 of CAMPQF010000018.1, forward strand.
TTAAAGGTCAACAATAATCAGTAACACCAAAGTCAGTAAGACAAGCTGTTAGTCGTGTGTGGAAAAATTCGAATACTTCACTTCCACCTGAATTTTGTGTTGATGATGCCGTTCAGAAGAAAGGCGAAAGATCCTCGACTGAACCATCTAGTTCAAAGAATCAAACTCCACTGAACTCATGCACACAAACCACTAAACTTCTGCATTTAAAAGAAATCAAATACTTTTTATCTCATAAATGAAAAAAAAATAGTTTCTGAAATTCATAACTTAACCCATAAGTGAATAGACAGTTTCGCATAAACTTTAGCTTCCTGTATGAATCAGCTCTGTCATTAAAAGCTATGTCTTATGTAGTTGTTGTGTTCTTAGTGCTGGGTAAAAACAAAGACCCTATTTATACGAATACTTATCAATATTAAAACTAATAATTTGACAGAAATCGGGCGTCGTCTATAGTCAAAATATTATATGTTAACATTATATTTGAAATTATCCTAGCCCTACTATTTCAGTGTCCGATAAAAGAGTTTTTGGCATTTAACAAATAATTAAATTCACAAAATCTTCATACTATATTGTATTCGAAACTTTCAAATTTATGGTTGCGCATAGAAACTAAAATTTCCAACTAACTGTTTCTTTGGAACCGATGTCAAATTAGACAGAACATGTAGTCAGTTATTGATGCTTAGAAACAACGTTCCCACAAAATAAACAGATTTTAACGAATTTTAAAACTACCAACTACACCTAGTGATCTATATCTGAACATCAATAAAAGTAAAAAATTAAATGAAACTAAATGAGATTAATTTCAGTTTAAAATTATGATGAATAAAAATTAAACTAGTTTTTGTAAAGTAGAACACAACAACGAAAAACATTACGATGTTTCAGGAGGCATATATATGCAACTGTCTTAGTCAGTCAGCCAGTCAACTACAATGTAGGACCAGGCATATATATGCATCGGTCCAAATTACCCCATTTTATTAGCACAACTAGGTGAACACCGAATTCATAGGAGCAGCTTGATTTATGGTAGTAATATATAAAAAAGGATTGCATATAAAGATATGATACAGGGAGAAAGAATTAGTCCGTAGAAAGAAAGGTATATAATAAATTTAATCTTACGATAAAAAGGAAGACAGAGAGTGTTTACGCCTTCGCCATTGTGATTTATTCTCAGTCATGTCACCAAGAGTCTCCAACCATTGGTTAAGATAGTCACGTGGACCCCAACCAGGAAGTCTGAATCTTCCAACATGGCTTAGCCCAGAAGTTAGTGAATTCCAGCACTGATGTCACGTTCTGGTTTGGCCACCCCTAACTTTCTTCCAATCATCCCTAACACCGGTTAGCATTGCGCGTCGTGGTAATCGCTGTTCAGGCATAGGCAGCATGTGGCCTAACCATCTCAGTCGATGAAGATTGATAACCTCATCAACTGATTTACCATCATTCCCTAATACCCTGAGTCTAACCTCACTATTACTTACCCGGTGATGCCAGCAGATCCGAGCAATATTTCTAAGGTATCTGTGGTCAAATACTAGTAAATTACGAGTATCTTCTACTATTAATAGCCAGGTTTCGCAGCCGTATAGTAGAACGGAACGAACTGCCGCGCAGTATACTCGTTCCTTAATTGATAGACGGATATCTCCCCTGCACCATAGACGTAAGTTGGCGAAAGCCAAACGAGCTCTTCGTAACCGTGCTGAGATTTCGTCAAACATCAACCCATTAGGGCGGATCAGACTTCTAAGATCAGTAAAGTTGTCAATGCGTTTGATTACTTTACTCCTTATCCTTAATTCAGGTGATGAAGCAGGCCAGTCCTGAAGCAACAACTTGCATTCAGGAAGGGAGAAGAGCATCGCAAACATACTGGCTTTGTTGGTAAGTGTCACCAAAGGACTGCATCTTATTGGTGTTTTCACCAAACAGGACTATGTCATCTGCGTATTCTAAGTCAATAAGTGGACCTTCTGGGAGGAGGTCGATCCCTGGAAGTTCATTCTACGAGAACGTTATTTCCATCAGTATGCCTATGATGAAATTGAACGAAAATGGAAACAGTGGGCAGCCTAACCTGACACTTCTTGAGATTGCGAAATTAGATAACGGTTCGCCATAAGCTGTGACCTGACTGGTATTGTTCGAGTAAAGAGCTTTTATAAGGTTTATGTACTTCTGAGGTACACCCTTCAGTGACAGACATTGCCACAAAACCTCTCGGTCAACAAAGTCAAATAGTGCTTTTAGGCACAACTTTGATAAACTATTTCCGTATTTCTTACATTTTTGTATTTTTTTATTTTACTTATTCTCAACATTCGTCTCTTGATTCTTACATAACTACTACTCTACTGACCATTCATTAAAATATCCTGTTCGTTCTCTTTTTTATATTATGCAACGTAACAACTTCCTGATTTTTGAATAACTACTTTGATTTTTATTAATCCTCTTTCTTCCATTTACTCAATATTGATTTATAATCGAAATGTCATTACGTAATTATTACGTAACATATCCACTCGATGAGTATTATTTCATCATTGTAAATCATATATATATATATTAGTGTAGAGCCAAGAGGAAAAAACTAACTATAATAGAAATTCCTTCGCTCAATTCGTTCCTTCTTTATTTACCAAATGTCAGAATGGGAATTTCCACTATAACGAAAACTATCGTTGTCGGACGCAGATAAGCATGCCAGTTTTCTAGAACCTGAAGAGTGGTGAATATATGGTCGATCGAGCCACGACCAGGTCTGAAGTCGGCCTGATTTTCTGGTGTTTGCAGTTCACGAGTTTCTGTTAATGGTCTAATAATTATTAAGGCTAGTATTTTAGATGCTGTATGAGTTGAACTAATTCCTCTATGGTTATCACAGGATGGTTTTAACCAATTCTTATATGTTGGGACACTCAGTGATTGCGACCCGTCAGATGGGATTACGTTCAACTGCCAGGTTTTAGCTAGAATATTAGTCAACCTAATCGCTAAAACCGGACCTCTCGAGCCAATCCATCTGGACCAGCTACTATTCCTTGTTTCAGATTAGCTATAGCTTTTCGAACTTTAATTAGAATCGGAGGCCTACTTCAATGTTCCATTTAGGCTGTTTAAGAATGGTGGGTGCGACTGTCTTAAATGAATATTCATTTGAAGTTAACATTTCTAAGGTGCAAAATTTAGTCAGATCAATTAGGTTAGTGACATAGTTTTATAGTAAAGAATTTTCAGTGAAAAATGGCATTGTAGTTTAAAAAAATACGTTAGCTAATCTGACTATGGTTTTTATGAATCCCAGTTATTATCATATATATCCTAGACTGGTCCGATTGTGTAACAAGATTTGTTTGATAATGCAGTATAAAAAGTCTGAAATGAAGTACTTCGGAAATGGATTTATTTCATTCAAACGTACTAAACAGACTAGATGTTTGAGATTCAGAGACTGAAGATACGGCGAATCGTGTGGTGTGGATCGGCATTTTGATCGATTGTGATGTTGATCGCATCGGTGTATTGTTCAGTAGTTGTGACGAGTGGATTAACGATGTGACAAATCTGTGTGATACATGGTAGTTTTATTGTCTAGAGATCGGAACGACTTGGCTAACAACGGAATGGTTTGTTATGGCAATCTATAGAATAATTATTTATTTCTTGAATCATTGTGTTCCTATAGTGTCCAAATGTTTGATACAATGAACAAACATACGTGCATTCACTTGTATGCAACGTACATGGATAAAAGTTAATAATAAATAATCATATTATAATAAGTACAAATAAATAATGGGTTTTAAATATCAGTTTAAATTTATTGTTAAGCCTTATAATAATTTAAAACAGAACAGGCCTACGTGGGCGTTTACGTTTGTCGTATTGAGCTGTAGTTTGAGTCTCTTACTGATAAATGTTCTTCGCGTTCGTGACCACAACTTGATATCTGAGTTGAAATCCGAGTGTGAAAGATTTTTATTATTCAACTCGAATCGATTTTAAACAAACTCATTCACTAATTTATTTTCCTAAAAAAACAAATATAATGTATGAGCCATCAGCTGTTACTTATTGTTCGCCTTTGAACTAATATGTCTCATGAGCCCCGTCCTTCAATATTCTGGGTGAATACCATGAAGTGCCTCACATATCAATATGGAATTCAAGTTTCAATGTATTAAACATGGAAAATAATAATATTAATATTATAAATAAATGATCTTAGTGATAATACTAAATATTAAGGTTTCGTACAAAGTTATATATTACTTATTTCACAGTAAATGAGTTAAGCAATTAACTTTGAGTATGCATGAAGTATAGATTCACATTAAACGATTTGATATTGATCGTAAAACTACCCAGAGATTTCATTAATTAAAAACTTGGATGGGCCAATATACAAACTTTCTAAGTTTGATTCCTCTGTAATTTGATTAATGTTCATTTGTATGTCCCGAACTTATTATTATTGTTGTTGTTATTAACATTACACTTGCTAACCTTTTTTTTGAGAAATTTATTCAGCATTCACTCCTATCTACTTTATCTGACCTAATTCATATTATTCTAAATATTACATAATCTTCTATTTGTAATTACATTATTCTGTCTCTCTCACCATGTTTATTCTGATCATTTATCTCACAATTTCATTTCACTTATAACCTGATTCAAGTTTACACTCCATATCAGTCAGCTCCAACACTAACCATTTGATTTGATTTTATATGACAAGCAACAATTCTTGGTTCACATATTACAATTTCAAATGATGTACTCTGCCTTGAGCTTGGCCAATTTTATTGATTATTACATTGGATATGAGATAATCGTCGAACCTGATGGGAAATTCATTAGAAAAAATATTGGATACGGGTTTCGTGCTACTTGGCACTCGTCAGCAAGGTGTACCTGTAATCTTGAGGGTCCTGGTGCTCCCTGACGAACTCGATCCCGCGTCATTCAGCTTCACAGTCAGAGACGTTACCACTGGGCTATCGGGGTCCAGGTTCACCTCGGGTCCAGTGTTTGTTGTGAACTATCTCCAACCACCGTTTTATTTCAACATAGTGCACGCAATGTTGCGTTACCTAGACTAGTGGCCACATTGCAACATGGTCGATAGCATTCAATTTGTACTAAGAAGGACTTGACACACATAACATTGATCTCCACCCAGTGATCAATCAATTGTGAACTGATGTCAGTTAAACAACCATTGAAAACTCATAAACAATTAATAGCTGTTTCGTTCTAGTATGCGAATCCTGTGCAGTGCACACTCAAAACTCCATCAAAAATTGGTTCAATATCCTTCAATATCAAGAGTTAGCGTTAGACTTTCGAAAAAGTGAACCGTCATTCAATGCTGTTCATATCACAATTCAATGAATTTACGATATTTTTCATTGCTTGTGGTATACAAAATACCTCAAACTTGACATAATTAAATTTCACCAGTTATTGCTTTTTTATACAATTCCTGGAATTTAATGTTCGTCTAGCATTGATTCTATTTAGAATGACTATAAAAGTTTCTCTATTAAACTATCTCAGTTTAAATAACACAACATTACTTGAATTATCCAAATAAAACTAAGTTTTCAGTTTACTTTAATGTACTCTCATTCTTATTAAGTTTAAACACATGAAAGTAATGTATTATTGAGAATATGTTTTACTGTTAAATATGATACGTTATTATAAAATGTTTGTTGTTAATTAAACATTACTGTATGTGTTAAAAGCACGGTCAAATTGTTTATAATTTTTAACTTAATTGGATTCTTCTTTAGTTTTTGTAACATTCAGTTTAATGAATACTTGAAGGTAAAGGGAATAAACAGATTTGATCATTATTTTAAAAGAATATGAGTGAAACAATAAAAAAAAGTTACTAATTTACTTAATTGAACAGAAAAAAAACAAACATTAAAATTAGTTGAATTAATTACAGTGATCGGGTAAAAGTATTAAAAGATGAAGAATTATGTCAACAGATATAAGTAGCATGTGACACCAATCGGAGGTGAAAAACCTAGCAGCGGAAAGCTAAAAAAAAAATACAAAAATGGAATTAGAAAAGAATTGTGAACTGAAAAGATTGTACAAAAATATGAAAGACAAATGATGGAAATTTGCAAATAAAGTATTCATTGTGTATATATGTATTCAAACACAATCGATTATTCTGACTTATGTAGTCATTCGCAACATTACAACGATATTTCATCTAGTTTCATGGGAAGAGATGTTACTATAGAAAAATTCCTATTGAATTTAAAGTAACGATGTTATAGGTTATCAATAATCGTTAACATATTTTTTTAAGATATAACTGTTTACTGAATTGCATTAGCCAAGCTGCAATTTAACTTATAGTTTCACTTATACAAATGGATTGACTTTAATAATAAAGTGTACTTGCTTAAGAATAACATCAAGTATTAGACTTTTTGATTTAACCTTTTCCTGTGGGATCATTTTTTTTTGTATTTGTTATTAATGGTTGGATCTATAGAAACTTCTATCATACCATATGTCAGAAATTCTATAATTCTAATCAATTCATATAAAATTTGTTATCTATCTCATATTGCTTTGCTTAAATTATATGATGGAGTTATGTAATAATTTACTCTGCTACATGTAATGGTTTTGACTGAATATAATAATTCTAATAAATAATGAAATCTATCTCTGCACCCTGTTGAGCTATATTAGTTTTCTTCAAAGAAATTGATCA
>CAMPQF010000019.1:0-24984 GCA_946903255.1 Schistosoma spindalis
ATCTCCTTCTCATTCACTCACTGTCTGTCTCTCTCTCTCTCTCTATCTTTCTCACTTAATCACTCATCACTCCACACTCACCAATCAATCAATCAATCAATCAATCAATCAGTCAGTCAATCAATCAGTCAATCAATCAATCAATCAATCACCACTCATCACCATACACCACAGTACTTCATTCCATTAAGTGAGACGACCATGTTGTCTGTGAGTGGGACTAGGAAAGGCACTGTCACTGGTCGGTGTTGTGAATTGGACCAAGTGCTCAAGTGACACGGAACGCTGTCAAAATATGCACACTGTCACGTGGTGGTTGTAGTGTGATCCGGGTGACTGTGAACACGTATGATGTGGGTGGGACTCGATCCGACGCCCCTTTCACACTGGGGCAGAGATCCAACGCCTTACAACACTCAACCAAACGAAAAATGATAGGAATTGCACAAAACTAATACATCAATATCAACATTCCATTTCACCTTCATTCAAATACACTACACCGTTACGGACAACACTACTCAATACTCACTACACACTATACACTATACACTATACACTGTACACTGTACACTATACACAATACAATACGCAGTCCACACAGACACACACGCTTATGCATATGCACATCCACATGCCAATCCACTATCAACATGCAATCAGATCACACAGCACACACGAAATAGACTTAGATTAAAGGTCTAGTTAATTATCAAATGACATGTTACGAAGAAACAATAACTACAGCAATAACAACAACCTAAGCATTGAAATATACAATATGAGCAATTAACAGATAACAACAAGAAATATATATGGGACTCACCGAATAACAAAACTGTCACTTTGGGTTTAAATATGCAGATTTTGTAGACAAAATATGGTGCATTTTCTAAATGTGGCTGCTGCTCATCAACCGACTTTGATGGAAATTATCATCTCCTTTATATCTGACTCCAATTAATAATAATAATAATAATAATAATAATAATAATAACATTAATAATAATAATAATATCCCGTTAAATTAGTATTTAATACAGGCTAAATCTTCTAGTAGAATTATCAATTTACTCCAGATGATTACATATCAAAAGCCTGAACAACACCAGTTATACATATACTTTATTATTAAACATCAGCAATAAACAATCCACAAGCCTCAACGAAGCAAACACACGGCGAAACCAAGTGACTATGAATGTTTAAAATTCATATATATTGATAAGTGTTAATCGATTATGGATAAATTATTGATTACCTGTGTGTTATAACCAATGGAAGGGAGAATAGATTCATGATTGATGTGCAGACACGCGTACAATAACACTCACACAGAGGTTTACATAGTGGATTAAGTGTCTAAATTACAGTGAGTAGACAAATGATAACATAGTTGAATGGGCTCACTAAAACTATACACTATACAATACAATATAATACACTACACTACACTACACTACACTACAATACAATACAATACAATACAATATAATATAATACAATTCAATACGCAGTCCACACAGACAAACACGCTTATGCATATGCACATCCACATGCCAATCCACTATCAACATGCAATCAGATCACACGGTCACAACACCTCATGGAAACCATCTCCTTCTCATTCACTCACTGTCTGTCTCTCTCTCTCTCTCTATCTTTCTCACTTAATCACTCATCACTCCACACTCACCAATCAATCAATCAATCAATCAATCAATCAATCAGTCAGTCAATCAATCAGTCAATCAATCAATCAATCAATCACCACTCATCACCATACACCACAGTACTTCATTCCATTAAGTGAGACGACCATGTTGTCTGTGAGTGGGACTAGGAAAGGCACTGTCACTGGTCGGTGTTGTGAATTGGACCAAGTGCTCAAGTGACACGGAACGCTGTCAAAATATGCACACTGTCACGTGGTGGTTGTGGTGTGATCCGGGTGACTGTGAACACGTATGATGTGGGTGGGACTCGATCCGACGCCCCTTTCACACTGGGGCAGAGATCCAACGCCTTACAACACTCAACCAAACGAAAAATGATAGGAATTGCACAAAACTAATACATCAATATCAACATTCCATTTCACCTTCATTCAAATACACTACACCGTTACGGACAACACTACTCAATACTCACTACACACTATACACTATACACTATACACTGTACACTGTACACTGTACACTATACACAATACAATACGCAGTCCACACAGACACACACGCTTATGCATATGCACATCCACATGCCAATCCACTATCAACATGCAATCAGATCACACAGCACACACGAAATAGACTTAGATTAAAGGTCTAGTTAATTATCAAATGACATGTTACGAAGAAACAATAACTACAGCAATAACAACAACCTAAGCATTGAAATATACAATATGAGCAATTAACAGATAACAACAAGAAATATATATGGGACTCACCGAATAACAAAACTGTCACTTTGGGTTTAAATATGCAGATTTTGTAGACAAAATATGGTGCATTTTCTAAATGTGGCTGCTGCTCATCAACCGACTTTGATGGAAATTATCATCTCCTTTATATCTGACTCCAATTAATAATAATAATAATAATAATAATAATAATAATAACATTAATAATAATAATAATATCCCGTTAAATTAGTATTTAATACAGGCTAAATCTTCTAGTAGAATTATCAATTTACTCCAGATGATTACATATCAAAAGCCTGAACAACACCAGTTATACATATACTTTATTATTAAACATCAGCAATAAACAATCCACAAGCCTCAACGAAGCAAACACACGGCGAAACCAAGTGACTATGAATGTTTAAAATTCATATATATTGATAAGTGTTAATCGATTATGGATAAATTATTGATTACCTGTGTGTTATAACCAATGGAAGGGAGAATAGATTCATGATTGATGTGCAGACACGCGTACAATTACACTCACACAGAGGTTTACATAGTGGATTAAGTGTCTAAATTACAGTGAGTAGACAAATGATAACATAGTTGAATGGGCTCACTAAAACTATACACTATACAATACAATACACTACACTACACTACACTACACTACACTACACTACAATACAATACAATACAATATAATATAATACAATTCAATACGCAGTCCACACAGACAAACACGCTTATGCATATGCACATCCACATGCCAATCCACTATCAACATGCAATCAGATCACACGGTCACAACACCTCATGGAAACCATCTCCTTCTCATTCACTCACTGTCTGTCTCTCTCTCTCTCTCTATCTTTCTCACTTAATCACTCATCACTCCACACTCACCAATCAATCAATCAATCAATCAATCAATCAGTCAGTCAATCAATCAGTCAATCAATCAATCAATCAATCACCACTCATCACCATACACCACAGTACTTCATTCCATTAAGTGAGACGACCATGTTGTCTGTGAGTGGGACTAGGAAAGGCACTGTCACTGGTCGGTGTTGTGAATTGGACCAAGTGCTCAAGTGACACGGAACGCTGTCAAAATATGCACACTGTCACGTGGTGGTTGTGGTGTGATCCGGGTGACTGTGAACACGTATGATGTGGGTGGGACTCGATCCGACGCCCCTTTCACACTGGGGCAGAGATCCAACGCCTTACAACACTCAACCAAACGAAAAATGATAGGAATTGCACAAAACTAATACATCAATATCAACATTCCATTTCACCTTCATTCAAATACACTACACCGTTACGGACAACACTACTCAATACTCACTACACACTATACACTATACACTATACACTGTACACTGTACACTGTACACTATACACAATACAATACGCAGTCCACACAGACACACACGCTTATGCATATGCACATCCACATGCCAATCCACTATCAACATGCAATCAGATCACACAGCACACACGAAATAGACTTAGATTAAAGGTCTAGTTAATTATCAAATGACATGTTACGAAGAAACAATAACTACAGCAATAACAACAACCTAAGCATTGAAATATACAATATGAGCAATTAACAGATAACAACAAGAAATATATATGGGACTCACCGAATAACAAAACTGTCACTTTGGGTTTAAATATGCAGATTTTGTAGACAAAATATGGTGCATTTTCTAAATGTGGCTGCTGCTCATCAACCGACTTTGATGGAAATTATCATCTCCTTTATATCTGACTCCAATAAATAATAATAATAATAATAATAATAATAATAACATTAATAATAATAATAATATCCCGTTAAATTAGTATTTAATACAGGCTAAATCTTCTAGTAGAATTATCAATTTACTCCAGATGATTACATATCAAAAGCCTGAACAACACCAGTTATACATATACTTTATTATTAAACATCAGCAATAAACAATCCACAAGCCTCAACGAAGCAAACACACGGCGAAACCAAGTGACTATGAATGTTTAAAATTCATATATATTGATAAGTGTTAATCGATTATGGATAAATTATTGATTACCTGTGTGTTATAACCAATGGAAGGGAGAATAGATTCATGATTGATGTGCAGACACGCGTACAATAACACTCACACAGAGGTTTACATAGTGGATTAAGTGTCTAAATTACAGTGAGTAGACAAATGATAACATAGTTGAATGGGCTCACTAAAACTATACACTATACAATACAATATAATACACTACACTACACTACACTACACTACACTACACTACAATACAATATAATATAATACAATACAATACGCAGTCCACACAGACACACACGCTTATGCATATGCACATCCACATGCCAATCCACTATCAACATGCAATCAGATCACACGGTCACAACACCTCATGGAAACCATCTCCTTCTCATTCACTCACTGTCTGTCTCTCTCTCTCTCTATCTTTCTCACTTAATCACTCATCACTCCACACTCACCAATCAATCAATCAATCAATCAGTCAGTCAATCAATCAGTCAATCAATCAATCAATCAATCACCACTCATCACCATACACCACAGTACTTCATTCCATTAAGTGAGACGACCATGTTGTCTGTGAGTGGGACTAGGAAAGGCACTGTCACTGGTCGGTGTTGTGAATTGGACCAAGTGCTCAAGTGACACGGAACGCTGTCAAAATATGCACACTGTCACGTGGTGGTTGTGGTGTGATCCGGGTGACTGTGAACACGTATGATGTGGGTGGGACTCGATCCGACGCCCCTTTCACACTGGGGCAGAGATCCAACGCCTTACAACACTCAACCAAACGAAAAATGATAGGAATTGCACAAAACTAATACATCAATATCAACATTCCATTTCACCTTCATTCAAATACACTACACCGTTACGGACAACACTACTCAATACTCACTACACACTATACACTATACACTATACACTGTACACTGTACACTGTACACTATACACAATACAATACGCAGTCCACACAGACACACACGCTTATGCATATGCACATCCACATGCCAATCCACTATCAACATGCAATCAGATCACACATCACACACGAAATAGACTTAGATTAAAGGTCTAGTTAATTATCAAATGACATGTTACGAAGAAACAATAACTACAGCAATAACAACAACCTAAGCATTGAAATATACAATATGAGCAATTAACAGATAACAACAAGAAATATATATGGGACTCACCGAATAACAAAACTGTCAATTTGGGTTTAAATATGCAGATTTTGTAGACAAAATATGGTGCATTTTCTAAATGTGGCTGCTGCTCATCAACCGACTTTGATGGAAATTATCATCTCCTTTATATCTGACTCCATTTAATAATAATAATAATAATAATAATAATAATATCCCGTTAAATTAGTATTTAATACAGGCTAAATCTTCTAGTAGAATTATCAATTTACTCCAGATGATTACATATCAAAAGCCTGAACAACACCAGTTATACATATACTTTATTATTAAACATCAGCAATAAACAATCCACAAGCCTCAACGAAGCAAACACACGGCGAAACCAAGTGACTATGAATGTTTAAAATTCATATATATTGATAAGTGTTAATCGATTATGGATAAATTATTGATTACCTGTGTGTTATAACCAATGGAAGGGAGAATAGATTCATGATTGATGTGCAGACACGCGTACAATAACACTCACACAGAGGTTTACATAGTGGATTAAGTGTGTAGTGACCTACTTTTCTTAACAGAACGCGATTGGTTTGATGAAAACAATTATTATTATAAACAATTGTGCCAGTGACTGTTTTATTGTGCTCGTTTGTTTAAATGTGCTAATGACAGCCATTATACTTACTCTCCCGTTGACTTTAAACTTGTACGAATCCGGTTACGCTCAGTAACCACACTTGTACTCCATTGTCACGATCTCGGTATTCTTTCGATACCACGAGATCGCCAACAAATACATCTCGACTACAGCCATCATCTGTCTTCTTATATTGGCCTACGGGGATCTTATTGGTTAATTGGCACGTAGTCTTGTAGCGGTGTTCATAGACAAGCTCATCTCGACACCACGCTACATTTGGTGAGCCAAATATTGGAACACGCCTCAACCTCGGTCAAATCTTTCAAAGAAGGCAATTCGGTGAGTCTATTGTTTTATCTATCCACGTCTGTCATATATTTTCATATTAATTTTTAATATGTAATATATTTGACATGACGGATAACGATAAGAATAGTATTAATATAATAGACTCCTTTGTACGCGTACCGAATCCTCGGCACTTTTTATTCGCGTGACGATAAATTCCACGCCTTATTCGAGAAATTCCCCAGAATAACTAAACCACTCGAGGAGATTTCATCGGTGACCAATCGTGTGGTACACCACATAGTCACCCGCGGACCACCAGTCACGGCAAGACCACGCCGACTGGCACCGGACAAATTAGCTTTCGCTAAACGTGAGTTTGACAATTTACTATCTGCTGGTATTATTCGTCCTTCTCACAGTCCTTGGGCCTCTCCTTTACACATGGTGCGCAAAAAGGATGGGGTTAGTTGGAGACCATGCGGCGACTACCGAGCATTAAACGTAGTTACGCGCTTTGATAGCTACCCCATCCCCCACATACACGACATCACGGCATCGCTCAAGGGCACGACTATCTTTTCTAAAATCGATCTGGTACGAGCATATCACCAGATCCCAGTCGCTCTTGAAGACATCGAGAAAACTGCTATCACGACTCCTTTCGGTCTGTTTGAGTTCCTACGAATGCCATTTGGATTACGAAATGCTGCTCAAACTTTTCACAGGTTTATCGATAGCATAGTACGAGACTTGGATTTTGTTCACGTCTATATTGATGACCTGCTGATCGCATCATCAAACGTAGATGAACATTATCAACACCTTACGCTATTATTCCAACGTCTTTCGGATAATGGAATAGTAGTCAACCCAGAGAAATGTGAATTGGGTAAATCAGAAATAATATTTCTGGGTCACATCATCAGACAAGAGGGTATTCTGCCTTGCGAGGACAAAATTCGAGCAATCAAGGAGTACAACGTGCCGTCCTCAATCAAGGAACTGAAGGCTTTTCTCGGTTTGGTTAACTTCTACCGACGTTTCATCCCTCACGCGGCAGAACGGTTACGACCATTAACCGATTTACTACGCGGTAATTCACGCAAATTAGAATTGAACGATACCGCACGTACTGCATTCTCAGAGATCAAAACGGCTCTCGCTGAAGTTACACTTCTCGCTCATCCTGACCCATCAGCCACGCTTAGTATAGCGGTTGATGCATCGGATTTTGCCATAGGAGCCGTTACGCAACAGAATATCTCCGGTAGTTGGCAACCCCTTGAATTTTTCTCACGACGCCTTACTCCCACGGAGACGAGATATAGCGCTTTTGGTCGCGAGCTGCTTGCAGCCTACTGCGCCATCAAACATTTCCGGCACGCAGTAGAAGGACGCCAATTCATTTTATTCATCGACCATAAGCCCTTAACGTATGCCCTGCATACCAAGTCTGACCGCTACTCACCACGAGAGTGCAGACATTTGGACTATATCTCCCAGTTCACGACAGACCTTCGTCACATTAAAGGCGAGTCGAACTATGTTGCCGATGCTCTTTCACGTATCCAGACGAATGCAGTTACCTTACCGGTGCTCGATCTTCCTGCTATGGCCGCCGCACAAGCAAACGATCCTGTCTGTGCAGAAGCACCACAATCTTCGTCCCTTCAGTGTCAGGAAGTACCCCTAGCTACTAGCTCAGGTACTATCCTATGTGATATTTCTACCGGTCTTCCTCGACCCATCGTACCCTCTACCTATCGCCGTCTCGTCTTTGATGCCCTTCATGGATTGTCTCATCCAGGTATCGCAGCCACATTACGTCTCATCGCTGCACGATACGTCTGGCCGTCCATGAATAAAGATGTTCGTATGTGGGTAAAGCAATGCTTACAGTGTCAACGATCAAAAGTGCACAGGCACGTAGCTGCCCCCATTGGCACGTTCGCTACGCCTGATGCTCGCTTTGATCACGTTTATATAGACATTGTAGGACCATTGCCACCATCGCATGGGTATGATCACATACTCACGTGCATTGACCGTTTTACAAGATGGCCCGAAGCTATTCCCATCACGTCTATCACGGCGGAGACAATTGCTCACCGCTTCGTAGAACGATGGATAGCATTGTACGGTTGTCCCTCGACTGTCACGACTGACCGAGGACAACAATTTGAGTCCGCATTATTCTCCTCACTGACCCGGCTGCTTGGTACAGAATGCATACGCACTACCGCCTACCATCCAGCATCGAATGGTTTAGTCGAAAGGTTTCATCGCCAACTTAAAAGTTCTCTCCGAGCACACGAAAACGATAATTGGTACGAAACCTTACCGCTCGTTCTCTTAGGCATCAGAACGAGTTTGAAGGCAGATATCCAATGTCCCGCCGCTGAACTTGTATACGGCACGACATTGCGTCTGCCTGGGGAATTCTTCACACCACGGAGCAGTAATGATTTCGGTAAATCAGACTACGTCCATCGACTGTCTGCATTTATGCGAACGCTGTCTCCGGTGTCAACTCGAATACAACATCGACAGGTCGCTCTCCCTCGAGAGTTATCTACCTGTTCACATGTTTTCATACGAGTAGATTCGGTACGCAAACCTTTGCAACAGCCTTACGAAGGCCCTTTTCACGTGATCTCTCGTCACGAAAAGACCTTCAAGGTTGATCGACACGGCCGCGTCGAGATCGTCAGCATTGATCGTCTCAAACCAGCACACGTCGATGACAGTGCCCTACCCGATAACTTGAGACTCAATGCTAGACCTATCAAACCTCCTAGCGGGATCTCTACGTCTACCTCGGATCCCACGCTAGATACATCAGAGACCTCGTTCTCACGTCCCGGCCAACAGCACGCGTCATCTGCACCATCTACGGACGAGACTTCCGCCTCACGTCCAGATCGGCAGACAACGCCGCCCTTGACCTCGGATGAGATCGCAGGCTCACGAAGCACGAACGAGACTACCGTCTCACGTTCCGGTCGCCGAGTACGATTACCCGTACGCTTTCGCGACTAAACGCACAGTCAATAACGGATACGGTGTAGGATTATTCCTATACCACACGCATGCTACACTTTTCTTTTTTTGATTTTTTTCTGTATCCTGAGCCCACGCCTCCGACCATCGTCCATTTGATAACGTCGACTTCAGTCAACTTTGGCAAAAGCTGGTTTGTCCACCCACGCTCTAGTCAACGCACTCAGTCGATTATCTGGTCTCGAATTCGCCTGGCATACGCTTGGTCGTTATGGCCGCGTCCGGTTTCTTGGCTCAACGTGGAGTCGTCCTACGTCTGCAGCGTTTTCTGGTTCGCATCCCTACGAACGCAATCATCAGATTCTGGATACAAACCACTCTGGTGTGGTATGCTAATTCGACCAACAAATACAGCCCACTTCTGGTACCGTTCTACGCAAAAGACCTTCGTTGGCAACTCGAGGATCAACGATCACTTCCTGTTCCGCCAATTTCCTTCGTCCTACAACCGCACATCTGCCGATCAGTCCCACGAATCAAACCGCTAACTATCGAAAGTGTAAACCCTTTCTAGCGGGGGGCTCCTGTAGTGACCTACTTTTGTCAACAGAACGCGATTGGTTTGATGAAAACAATTATTATTATAACCAATTGTACCAGTGACTGTTTTATTGTGCTCGTTTGTTTAACTGTGCTAATGACAGCCATTTTACTTACTCTCCCGTTGACTTTAAACTTGTACGAATCCGGTTACGCTCAGTAACCACACTTGTACTCCTTTGTCACGATCTCGGTATTCTTTCGATACCACGAGATCGCCAACAAATACATCTCGACTACAGCCATCATCTGTCTTCTTATATTGGCCTACGGGGATTTATTGGTTAATTGGCACGTAGTCTTGTAGCGGTGTTCATAGACAAGCTCATCTCGAAACCACGCTACAAGTGTCTAAATTACAGTGAGTAGACAAATGATAACATAGTTGAATGGGCTCACTAAAACTATACACTATACAATACAATATAATACACTACACTACACTACACTACACTAAACTACACTACACTACAATACAATATAATATAATACAATTCAATACGCAGTCCACACAGACACACACGCTTATGCATATGCACATCCACATGCCAATCCACTATCAACATGCAATCAGATCACACGGTCACAACACCTCATGGAAACCATCTCCTTCTCATTCACTCACTCATTCACCCACTGTCTGTCTCTCTCTCTCTCTCTATCTTTCTCACTTAATCACTCATCACTCCACACTCACCATCAATCAATCAATCAATCAATCAATCACCACTCATCACCATACACCACAGTACTTCATTCCATTAAGTGAGACGACCATGTTGTCTGTGAGTGGGACTAGGAAAGGCACTGTCACTGGTCGGTGTTGTGAATTGGACCAAGTGCTCAAGTGACACGGAACGCTGTCAAAATATGACTGTGAAAACGTATGATGTGGGTGGGACTCGATCCGACGCCCCTTTCACACTGGGGCAGAGATCCAACGCCTTACAACACTCAACCAAACGAAAAATGATAGGAATTGCACAAAACTAATACATCAATATCAACATTCCATTTCACCTTCATTCAAATACACTACACCGTTACGGACAACACTACTCAATACTCACTACACACTATACACTATACACTATACACTGTACACTGTACACTGTACACTATACACAATACAATACGCAGTCCACACAGACACACACGCTTATGCATATGCACATCCACATGCCAATCCACTATCAACATGCAATCAGATCACACAGCACACACGAAATAGACTTAGATTAAAGGTCTAGTTAATTATCAAATGACATGTTACGAAGAAACAATAACTACAGCAATAACAACAACCTAAGCATTGAAATATACAATATGAGCAATTAACAGATAACAACAAGAAATATATATGGGACTCACCGAATAACAAAACTGTCACTTTGGGTTTAAATATGCAGATTTTGTAGACAAAATATGGTGCATTTTCTAAATGTGGCTGCTGCTCATCAACCGACTTTGATGGAAATTATCATCTCCTTTATATCTGACTCCAATTAATAATAATAATAATAATAATAATAATAATAATAATAATAACATTAATAATAATAATAATATCCCGTTAAATTAGTATTTAATACAGGCTAAATCTTCTAGTAGAATTATCAATTTACTCCAGATGATTACATATCAAAAGCCTGAACAACACCAGTTATACATATACTTTATTATTAAACATCAGCAATAAACAATCCACAAGCCTCAACGAAGCAAACACACGGCGAAACCAAGTGACTATGAATGTTTAAAATTCATATATATTGATAAGTGTTAATCGATTATGGATAAATTATTGATTACCTGTGTGTTATAACCAATGGAAGGGAGAATAGATTCATGATTGATGTGCAGACACGCGTAAAAAAGCACTCACGATCACCCCGCTTCCACGCTCATTTCTCCAGAACAAACGGTCGGGTGAGCTGGTGTTTTGCGTCTGTGAGTCACCCGCGTCGATGCTCATTTCGCCCAATCAATTGCTCACGTGACCTGCCATTTCGCGTCTCAAGGTCACCCGCTTCCACGCTCATTTCTCCAGAACAAACGGTCGGGTGAGCTGGTGTTTTGCGTCTGTGAGTCACCCGCGTCGATGCTCATTTCGCCCAATCAATTGCTCACGTGACCTGCCATTTCGCGTCTCAAGGTCACCCGCTTCCACGCTCATTTCTCCAGAACAAACGGTCGGGTGAGCTGGTGTTTTGCGTCTGTGAGTCACCCGCGTCGATGCTCATTTCGCCCAATCAATTGCTCACGTGACCTGCCATTTCGCGTCTCAAGGTCACCCGCTTCCACGCTCATTTCTCCAGAACAAACGGTCGGGTGAGCTGGTGTTTTGCGTCTGTGAGTCACCCGCGTCGATGCTCATTTCGCCCAATCAATTGCTCACGTGACCTGCCATTTCGCGTCTCAAGGTCACCCGCTTCCACGCTCATTTCTCCAGAACAAACGGTCGGGTGAGCTGGTGTTTTGCGTCTGTGAGTCACCCGCGTCGATGCTCATTTCGCCCAATCAATTGCTCACGTGACCTGCCATTTCGCGTCTCAAGGTCACCCGCTTCCACGCTCATTTCTCCAGAACAAACGGTCGGGTGAGCTGGTGTTTTGCGTCTCGTGAGTCACCCGCGTCGATGCTCATTTCGCCCAATCAATTGCTCACGTGACCTGCCATTTCGCGTCTCAAGGTCACCCGCTTCCACGCTCATTTCTCCAGAACAAACGGTCGGGTGAGCTGGTGTTTTGCGTCTCTGAGTCACCCGCGTCGATGCTCATTTCGCCCAATCAATTGCTCACGTGACCTGCCATTTCGCGTCTCAAGGTCACCCGCTTCCACGCTCATTTCTCCAGAACAAACGGTCGGGTGAGCTGGTGTTTTGCGTCTGTGAGTCACCCGCGTCGATGCTCATTTCGCCCAATCAATTGCTCACGTGACCTGCCATTTCGCGTCTCAAGGTCACCCGCTTCCACGCTCATTTCTCCAGAACAAACGGTCGGGTGAGCTGGTGTTTTGCGTCTCTGAGTCACCCGCGTCGATGCTCATTTCGCCCAATCAATTGCTCACGTGACCTGCCATTTCGCGTCTCAAGGTCACCCGCTTCCACGCTCATTTCTCCAGAACAAACGGTCGGGTGAGCTGGTGTTTTGCGTCTCTGAGTCACCCGCGTCGATGCTCATTTCGCCCAATCAATTGCTCACGTGACCTGCCATTTCGCGTCTCAAGGTCACCCGCTTCCACGCTCATTTCTCCAGAACAAACGGTCGGGTGAGCTGGTGTTTTGCGTCTCTGAGTCACCCGCGTCGATGCTCATTTCGCCCAATCAATTGCTCACGTGACCTGCCATTTCGCGTCTCAAGGTCACCCGCTTCCACGCTCATTTCTCCAGAACAAACGGTCGGGTGAGCTGGTGTTTTGCGTCTCTGAGTCACCCGCGTCGATGCTCATTTCGCCCAATCAATTGCTCACGTGACCTGCCATTTCGCGTCTCAAGGTCACCCGCTTCCACGCTCATTTCTCCAGAACAAACGGTCGGGTGAGCTGGTGTTTTGCGTCTCTGAGTCACCCGCGTCGATGCTCATTTCGCCCAATCAATTGCTCACGTGACCTGCCATTTCGCGTCTCAAGGTCACCCGCTTCCACGCTCATTTCTCCAGAACAAACGGTCGGGTGAGCTGGTGTTTTGCGTCTCTGAGTCACCCGCGTCGATGCTCATTTCGCCCAATCAATTGCTCACGTGACCTGCCATTTCGCGTCTCAAGGTCACCCGCTTCCACGCTCATTTCTCCAGAACAAACGGTCGGGTGAGCTGGTGTTTTGCGTCTGTGAGTCACCCGCGTCGATGCTCATTTCGCCCAATCAATTGCTCACGTGACCTGCCATTTCGCGTCTCAAGGTCACCCGCTTCCACGCTCATTTCTCCAGAACAAACGGTCGGGTGAGCTGTGTTTTGGGGTCTCTGAGTCACCCGCGTCGATGCTCATTTCACCCAATCAATTGCTCAGGTGACCTGCCATTTCGCGTCCAAAGGTCACCCGCTTCACGCTCATTTCTCCAGATCAAACTGTCGGGTGAGCTGGTGTTTTGCGTCTCTGAGTCACCCGCGTCGATGCTCATTTCGCCCAATCAATTGCTCACGGTGACCTGGCCATTTCGCGTCTCAAGGTCACCCGCTTCCACGCTCATTTCTCCAGAACAAACGGTCGGGTGAGCTGGTGTTTTGCGTCTCTGAGTCACCCGCGTCGATGCTCATTTCGCCCAATCAATTGCTCACGTGACCTGCCATTTCGCGTCTCAAGGTCACCCGCTTCCACGCTCATTTCTCCAGAACAAACGGTCGAGTTTTCTGGTATTTTGCTTCTCACTATATCTAGCTCCGTCACTCAATCACCCAATTTTCGATTGCACGATCTTCCACACTTTTGTTGTATTATTTGAAAAATAAATTTGATTTGAAATTCATAGGTTTAGTTCTTCATTTCAAACTTTTAACCATCTACTAACGAAGGTGTTAATACAAAGTGAATCATTGTTGTTTTCTTCTTTATAAAAAGGATATCACACATTGTTTCTATCGATAATCGACACTAACAATATATATTACATTAGTTTTAATGGTTAAGATCATGAGTTAGCTGAAGCTAGACCACCATGGAAAACGTGGAAGCACTGGACGGCAGTTTCATCCTACTGTGGGACTCCTCAGCAGTGCGTATCCACGAGCTCGCCGCCTGCGAGATTTGAACCGAGAATGTATGCTCACTAGTGACTGGCTTCAAGAGGTTTATCCTGGAGTTCTAGTGAGAAGTAGTGACCAGTGAAGTTCAACCAGGTCTGTTGTGAGATAGTAACTCACTGAACACAATGGTGAATGTGTCGCTCAATTTCGTGGATTAGTTGAAGTTAGACATTAACACCATTGAATGTCGGCCAGCTCAGTGGTCTAGTGGTTTAGTGTTCGCGCGTGAAACCAGTAGGTCATAGGTTCGGATCTCGCAGGGGGCGAGGTCGTGGGTGTGCACTGCTGAGGAGTCCCATAGTAGGACGAGACGGCCATCCGGTGCTTCCAGGTTTTCCATGGTGGTCTAGCTTCAAATGACTCGTGATCTTAACCATTTAAATTATTACAATCTCCATAAAACCCGTTCTGATTTTAGTTTTAATTAACGTGCCGTTTGTGAAGTTTTTAAGAATCGACATGCTCATTGTGTTCTCCACTCTGATTTTGAATTTTATAACACACTAATCAATTAGATTTTACAAGTGATTTCTTAAATTTGAACATAAAATATGTAGTTAGTGAGTCATCCACCATGTATCCATTCATTTTTATAATTATTCACATTCATGTCTCTCTAGGCTAACAGTAACAGAGCGACAATCCCATGTGAAATGTACAGTATGTACACTTCAAAATCCAATCAGTAATATTAATGTATCACTCAACATCACTGCATGGACCTATAAAATAATGCATGATTTACATCCCATACCTATTAATGTTACAAAAAATAAATTTTGTCAAAAAGAAATAAATCATCAAATCTATCTTTAATAAGAAAAGGTGATGTTGCTATGGCTAATTTTCCATCTCCAACCAACTGGCAATATTGAGTGACGATCAAACATTACGATTGTTGATAGCTGTGTGAGTTAAATGAGATCGATCTATCGAACAAAATATAAAAATTCACTAAAATGTTTATTAGCTTATCGTTAACAAAAATAAAAATATGAATTCTATTTTTGTGGTTTGACTTTAGTTAGACAGTCATTGCAAACAGGAGAATATTGGACAGCTGTGTGGAATTTCTCAGCATTGACAAAACTGAAACCACACCGATCACCATAACCCCCGTCTATACGAACAGTCGTCATGTGTTTACTAGCAACTAGTTTCGAGGAGTTAGTTTCAGGGTTCTAGTAAGAAGACGTCGAGTTTAATCATATCAGGAATGAAACAAATCTCACCAAAAGTAAAAGGTAATGGTTGGATGGTCTAGCTAACCGGCTGTCGTTAGAGGATCAAATTTTAATAAACTTTCCGAGTTAGGTTCCTTGATTGGTCATGGGTGCGCACAACTAAGCAATCCCATTGTTAAGTTTGGTTGCATTCTCTGTCCTCATTCTCTGCTCATGAACTTATTTTTGTGTAATAATTTATACTACTTATTAATATTCAGTAAATAGTAGTATTCCTGATAATTTCTAGGCTTATGTCGTGTAATATTTTTAAGTATTTTATACTTATTTATAGCGTTTGCAGTATTTATAATGATTATTTTATGTCAACTCCTGTAACGAATATTATTAATTTCGTATAGTCTACGAGATTTTTTTAAACGCGACGGTTTCATATTTAGCCCATTTTTGTATCGCGCAAGCCAGTGGCTATCTGGACTCAGAAGCCAAATGGAAAACATGATGACGTTTGAAGCGAACGGTACTGGGTTCGAGTTCTGATGCAAACACTGTTATATCTTGAGGGCCGCCGAGTAAAGCACAGTGAATTATCGATCGGACCGAAGACGCGTAAAACACGTAAGAACAGCCTAGAGTTCTGATTGGTCCTACTTCCCTGCCTAGCCCAGCCAGTTGAGTCCAGAGCACAAGTCTCAACCTCTGCGACATGAATCGTTATATTTCAAACATACTCTGTTAATATACCAATCAAACAGACTACATCGTACCATAAAATAGAAAATAACATTTGTAAAAGATCTGACCAACAGGAAAATGACACATGAAATAAATATTGACCATTAGGGAAGCGACACGTGAAATAAATATTGACCAACGGGAAAATGACACTTAGAATAAATATTGACCAATAGGAAAATGACATCATTTCACTTTCAGGGATAGCATTAGACTTAACAGGATAATTTTTAGGATATTTTTCTGAATATCCCAACAAATACATCCATCTGAGTTCCAAGTAGGGTGAAACGCGCGTCGTAATTTCTTCTGCTAGTCACCATCCATCTCTGGTTTCCATATTTGTTAGTTTTGGGTTTCCTTACCAAGATTAGACAGACATCAGCTGTCCTTTGCACGATCATATGTCATAAATATTCTTTATATATGAATTCAGGGAGCCTTTTTTTTCTTTAAAACTTACAGACACTCTGGACTATACAGATACCTCAAAAGTTGAGGTTTGTTATATAATTTATGTCTATTCCTCAATAAATTGCCGCATTTTAGATAAATTGTTGTTTCATGAACTTCGGTTTCGCCTGTATCTCACTGGTGTGATTAGACGCTTCGGTAGATTTAACACTTATACTAGGATGGAATACCAGTTCAATGCCTCCGCATTTTTAATGTCTTTTCAACTAAAGTTAATCCATAATGTAAAACTACAAACTTAAATATTTCTACGATCTCCCACTCTGTTTGTAGTCAATAATGTAATGAGTCACTGAAGTGAACTGGCCATTCTTTCTTGATTTTATTAGCTGTACACAGAGGATGAAACGGTAGTTAAAAGCATTAAGGAGATCAAATGATTTAAATCATTACCAGGATATTTGTTTACATTCAAAATATTTATTCACTATTTCAAGTTCTCTTGAATGGTTAGCTGATATATTAAGAAATGTCGTTTCAGTTGACAATTAGGTGATTTCACCACTAAGTGTTTGGAAAATAAAAGTATGCCATCAAGATCCATGAAAGTCTAACGATGAAATCAGTTTACGGATTTGAAGTATGAGAGATAACGCCCCCAAATGCCCTGGTATGGCCGAGAGTGGGGTGGGTTCGCCCTCCATCTCGAAATACTCTCACACGGCCACGCGTATACAGCCTCTGCCAGAGAAGTCCTACTCACTGCCTTCTCGCACCACGGGTGTTGCTCACGAAAATGAGAGGACGAATAGCGAATGTCCGGCGCTATAACCGGATCCCAAATCAATGGTGTACATGGGCCCCAGTATCCTGAAGGAACAAATGGCGTATGAACCAATCGTTGGTCACCGGCTACCATGGGACTGCATTTTCTCACGATGCTCCACTGCCTTTTGGATTAGATCTTCAGGTCAAAGGCTCGGGGTGTGGCCCCCTAAGAAAACCATCTGCTTCGGTCTGGGCACCCGGGCAGTATCTCAGCCCACACACAAAAACTTGATGAACAGTCTACTAATGGAGAATATTCTTTTCGCCCCGATTAACAATCAAATGACTCGCATTATTATTATTACTATTATTATTATTATTGTTATTATTAATATTATTTACTACGTCACTTATTCACTCCCTTTTATTCCTACTCTATCTATCCTTATTTTTCGACTTAGACAGCAGCTCGCCTATGGTGGAAATTTGGCTCTATCTAAACGTTCTCGAGTCACTGCCTGGTTGAAAATTGTATGTTACCACCGAATACGAGTACTGAAGCAGTTTTTCTGAAACCACGTGAACCATTCAAACTAGCTGCCTTCAACGTTCGCACATTTATGCAGGTCGAACAACAGATAGGGCTGGCTATGTCTTTGGAAAGTCTTAATATTGACGTTTGTTGTCTATCCGAGACCCGTATTCAAGACTCTGGTGAAGTACTAAAAATTCGTTCTCCATCTGTTTCTTCAAAAAGCTTGTTTTACGTGCGTCTATCCGGGGACCCTGTGGCATCTTCGTCTGGTCTTGCTGGTGCTAGTATCTCACTAAGCACTAGAGCTGAGGCAGCACTAATCGATTGGATCCTTATTAATAGTCGGTTATATGCTGTTAGATTAGAAAGTGCCATCAAATTGAGAAAAAATCGGCGTGAGAAACGATGTCTTTTCGTCGTCTCCGCCTATGCCCCGACAGATTACAGCCCGGATGCAATCAAGGATGAATTGTACCACCAGTTAACTGTTCTTTTCCAGAAAGTGCGTTCGACAGATATTGTAGTACTAGCTGGAGACTTGAATGCTCAGGTCGGGCGTCTAGGCACAGAAGAGAGTCGTTTAGGTGGCCGATGGGGACTTGTTGGTCGCAGGACAGATAACGGGGAACGTCTACTGCAACTATGCACAGACCACAACCTGTTTCTGGCTAGCACTAACTTTCGGCACAGTCATCGCCGATGTGCCACCTGGCGTCCCCCTTCTGCATCTCAAGCCTGGACTCAGATTGATCACATCGCGATCAGCTACCGCTGGCGCGGTTGTGCACAAGACTGCCGCTCGTTTTGGAGTACCTATCTGGAATCTGATCATGCTCTGGTCTGCGCCAATCTCACCTTACTTTTCAGTGGACAACGAAGTGACCGCCACCAAAGGATTGATGTTAGCAAGCTGGCTGCAACTTCTGTTGCTAGTAAGTACCGAACCGAGCTAGCTTCTAGGCTGTCTACCATCGCACCGAAAAGTATAGATGAGCATTGGTTGCAATTGCATGACGCCATGAAAATGGCGGGTACAGTCTGTTGTGGGTTTGCGAAACGTCCCGCTTACAAGCATTGGGTTTCTTCTGGTTCCTTACAACTGATTGAAGCCCGTCGGTCTACTCCGGGTGACCGTGAGTTTGACCACAGATGAAGGGTGTTACGTAATGAAATTGGACATAGCTTGCGCAAGGACCGAGAAGCCTGGTGGTCGGAGCGTGCCAGTGAGTTGGAAGCAGCAGCTGCATCTGGTAATTACCGGAAGCTCTTCCAACTCATCCGAGCCACTGGCAGCAAGAAGTTTGGTGTGAGCGAAACAATCTGCGAGGATGACGGGATGCCAGTCACTAACATCCATCGAATTCTTGGACGATGGGCAGAATTCTTCGAAGGGCAACCCAACTGGTCTGCTACTTCGACAACATCGATCAGACTGTCCTGCTCTCCATGGCCGGTGACGACTGATCCACCAAATGAAGCGGAAGTCTGCAAGGAACTCCAACTCTTGACACGCTACAAATCACCGGGCCCACACGACTTACCTCCGGCTCTGTTTAAAGATGATAGTGACTTTCTGACTAAGGGACTGACGACGTTGTTTACAAAGGTCTGGGAACTAGAGAGTGTACCAACGTCATGAAATGAGTCGATAGTTGTCCCTATCAATAAAAAGGGTTAACGTCGTTCCAGTAACAACTATAGGCGGATAAGTCTACTTCCGATTGCGTCCAAGTTATTGGCTTCCATCATACTTCGTAGGTTGTTCAAAACCCGAGAAAGATTGACTCGCGAAGAGCAGGCGGGTTTTCGTTCCGGTCGAGGATGCATTGATCATATCTTCACCCTCCGCCAAATGCTAGAACACCGCCATACTTATCAAAAGCCAACAATCGTAGTATTTCTTGATATCAGGGCTGCCTTCGATTCGTTGGATGGGACTATCCTCTGGGATTATCTATTGAAGAAGGGTGTGTCTGAAAAGTTTATTAACATCCTAAAAGCCCTATATACAAACACCTCAGGCAGAGTGAGGGCATACAACCACCTCTCTCTATTATCCCATTCAAGCAATGTACTTAGACAGGGTTGCCCAATCTCACCATTCCTCTTCAACTTTGCCATCGATGAAATGGATGTAGGTAGTGGTGGTGTGAATCTGTTGCTTGGAGAAAGACTTCTCGACCTTGAGTATGCGGATGATATTGTCTTACTGTGCGAGAATGTTCAAGCCATGCAATCCGCACTTAATCAGTTGACAATCAATGTCCGTAGGTATGGTATGTGCTTTGCACCTTCGAAGTGCAAAGTTCTTCTACAAGACTGGCAGGATTCTAATCCTGTACTCATTCTGGATGGTGAGCAGATAGAAGTAGTCAAGAAGTTCGTGTATCTGGGTAGCTGCATAAGTGCTGGTGGTGGTGTGAGTGATGAGATCAATACACGTTTAGTGAAAGCCAGAGCGGCTTATGCCGATCTGGGCCATCTTTGGCGCCTTCGTGATGTTAGTCTGACTGTAAAAGGCCGGATCTACAACGCGTCGGTGAGAGCAGTTTTGCTCTATGCTTGTGAAACCTGGCCTCTCCGAGTTGAGGATGTTAGACGACTCTCTGTGTTCGATCATCGTTGTCTCCGAAGGATTGCTGGCATCCAGTGGCAACACCGTGTCAGTAATGCAGAGGTTCGGCATTGTGTGTTCGAGCACAGAGACGATCATGCAATTGGTGTCACCATATTGAAACACCGACTTCGATGGCTTGAACATGTTTTACGAAAACGGAGAGTTGTTCAGTATATGACATGGTGTCGGGGTATGAAAGAAAGCTGCAAAGGGCTGGCTTCTGTTGGTCCTTCACGATTCGCTGGTTGGGGTCCGAGAGACGATGTAACACAGTGGCTAGAGACGTTATTAAATATGGCTCAGAATAGAAGCCAGTGGCAATCCTGCTGTAACCTTCTTTTACTTTCTTCGTAAAGAGTGGTTGCTTTTTCCTTAACTCAAAGATTTCTACTGATTGTACCTTTTCGGTTCCCCCATTATTACTACCATTACACTATCTTACACTAATCTGGTTGTTATTGTTTTTCTTCCCTTCTCTTTAAATTCCTCATTTTTTTGTGTGGTACATATGTATTTGGTGCCCCTTGTACCAATATTTTTGTGTTCAAATAAATAAATAAATAATGAGAAATAACTATTTATTTAACCAATAAGAATGTAGGAAAAATGAATATAAAGTGGTCATAATATTAAATGATTAATAACATTAAGAGATCGAAAAAGGGAATCAAGAACTAATTACTGAGTATGAAGTATTGTATTAAGAGTATAGGGTAATAGTAAAATGAAAGATTTCTCGTACAGCTTTTTTACGTACAGTTCAGGTTTGAACAGCTGAATAGTTAAACCCTCTTTAGATCCGGAATTTAGCTATCGACTGTTTTGGATTCTCTTTATGAAAGCTTTGGACAGTAACGCTCAGAGATAAGTTTAGAAATCCATCGCTTAGTAGGGCTGATGTAATCTGCCCCAGAAGGAGCAATAAACTGATAGATCTCATTGCTGAGCTGTCCTATACTAGGACGAGACGGCTGTCCAGTGCTTCGAGGTTTTCAATGGTAGTCTAGCTTGTATCAACTCATGAATTCAACCATTAAAATTACTACAATCTCCAGAAATCCCCACTCTGATAAGAAACGCTTTTTATCCAATGTATTTTGTTATTTAATAGTGATTCATGAAGTTTAATGTTTGTAAATAGCTGGCAGCTGGAATTATTTTCTTATATTTAATAAAACAACAAGGAAACTAGATAAAATAATCTTTATTTGTGAAAATCCTTGTCCTTTATTTGGTATATATTTGTTAAGGGGGGGGGAATGGTGTGAAATTCAATTTATGTCATTTATTTCTTTTAGTTGGTTTCTTTTACAAATTTTTTTTATTAAAGTCAAAACAACAAGTGAATTTATCTTATTTCATAGTTTCTCATCAGCTGCTTACAACCGTATTCGTATTGAAGTGTAACATTGAGGCATGACATAATATAGAGTGAAAGATATATATATATATATATATATATATATATAAGTAGAAAGGTGAATGTGAAGTCATTTGAAGATTGAATTAGAAAACCCATAGAATAAGGGAGTCATTATACGGAGTTCAGAGACTGACAAAATGGCTTGTGTGATAGTTTTGCAAAATTTGAAGAGGTACATAAGTTTTAGATCACTAGAAGACAGAGTAATCAGATGGTAACTGTCTGGGATTCAAAATTTGTAAGAAAGATTACAATGAATAGCTTTATTTTTAAATCTTTATATATTAAATCAAAAATAATTAAATTTGTTCGCTCCATAAAAACCGACATGCACATCATGGTAATTTCGAATACCATAGCAAATCACCATTGAAAGAAATAGTCCACAATAATAAGAAAGAAAATTAGAACTATTTATGTGGATACTCATTACGACTGTACGTACTGTTCTACATACATATAAGCTATTTATTTCAATATCGTAATAAATTATCAAACGTGCTATTCAACTATTAGTCAAAGTAATCTAAGTGTCTGAATGCAAATCACTACACATATATCAAACGAGGCAGTCATTCTTTAAATAACATATTATTTACTACTCAATAAAAGAAGTTTTTTCTTTTAATGTTATTAACGTGTCTGTCTTATAGGGTATATTTAGACTATAATCTGATTTTCATAAAAATCTATAATTAATTGGATTCATTTGAGTGACAGAGAAGTTAAAAATTCTTCCTTATTATTGATTTTCTTTCTCAGTTTAATATAAATTATGCGTGTGACAAATTTACTTTGGTCACAGTAGAAAAAATATACCTATGTTATGAAAGGAACTTAACTGCACTTTAGCACGAGACCAATGAATGAATCAATTTATTTATGTCAATATTGGATTACATATATTTCAATGTAAGAAATTTATTGGTTGTGAACTACACAATGGGGAAGTTAATCAATTAACCAATAGAAAGACCGGTTATGAATCGTGAATTACAGGTGAATTTAAAAAAAAAACAAAAAGAGAATATTATTATTTCAAAATTCTACAACTACTTCATTTTCCTGAAAACAGTTTGATATAGTAAACAGGTAGATGGACAGTGCTGAAAGTAAACTAATGAAGATTAAAGTTGTATTTCACGATCTCGAACAAGAACGGGAACAACATTCAGTGGATGATGGAGAAGAAGACGAATACATGGATAACATAGAGCCGTTACGTCAAACTACTCAAAGAAAATCAAATGAATCCTTGCCAACTTTACTGCAACGAGCTCAATCAAGTGATTCACCATTTGTGATTGGGAATAGAGAGAAAACCAGCTTGAATAAATTAACATCATCTCGTTCATTGGGTCGTGGAAATGTTAGGAGACCTAGTGAAATTTCAATCAATGACTTTCTGTCTATGCCTCCAGTGCTTGAAAGTATAGATGCTCAGCGTAGATCGACATTGCATTCAGACGAAAAACACAATCCTTTAGGCAGACGTGGAAGCACGCCATCTGAAGAAAATATAGAGAAAAGTAAACCACAAGAATCAAATGATGATGAGTGTGGTGCTGTCAACAATGAATATAAACATGGATCACACTAAAACTGAAGGGAAGGAGAAAAAGAAACACTAGGAATTGGAGTATACAATATCTGTGAAAGTAACTTTATACAAATGGAGCATTTTTATTACATATGCTAACGATTTTTTCTGTTGGTCAAACTAACTTTCATGTTTTTGATTGATTTCTGTTATTATAATCTGTAATTTTTTAGAGGGTATTTATTTGGTTCAAGGTTGGCTTCAAATAAATTATCATTGGTATGCTCAAAAACAACAAGTGGATAATTTCGTCATAAAAGTGAATTATTTTAAAATCTAGGTTTGTCGATATTCACTTGAGGGGAACATCAAAAGTTTGCAAACGACCTTATCATCTTTGTGCATAGAAAATCTTCTGTGTTGCGTACGTAATTTTCAGTTGAGGAAGAAACATCCTTTAATGTTGCTCAGACTAAGATAAAGACATACTTTGTCGTTAGCTCTTTACAACTGTGCACACAATCAATTCAGCTCAGTATCTGGTACCATTTCTTCATATCCGTAGAAACCACTTTACTCTCTGATGAGATAGTTCTGAATGCCTCTTCTCCTGATCACTACTATTTTCTTCTTCCTAATGAAGATTTTTCGATGTTGTCCAACAGAACTTGTGTTAAAAAATAATTTCAAAAATAAGATTACTGTTGACTAAACTAACTAGAAAATAATTTTCCGTCTATTGTTTTGGACACTAGTTATTCAAGTTACTTTGGTTTTTATAACTGTTGAAGTGTATTAGTAGTAAAGTAGTTATAGACAACCTTCTAGATGCTCTAAAACTCCTTACAATTAGTGGAAAA
>CAMPQF010000020.1:0-25000 GCA_946903255.1 Schistosoma spindalis
TACCATGGGACTGCATCTCCTCACGATGCTCCACTGTCTTATGGATCAGATATTCAGGTCGAAGACTCGGGGTGTGGCCCCCTAGGAAAACCACCTGCTTCTGTTTGGGCACCCGGGCAGTATCACAGCCCTCACACAGTCAGTCAGCTGCAACGTAGGACCAGGCACGGATATGCATCGGTCCAAGATGCCATACCTCATTAGCAAAACAAGATGAACACCGGATTCATAGAAGTAGTTAATTCAGTGGTTGTAATATATAGAAGAAAGATTTCATATAAGGAGATAGTACAGGAAGAAACAATTAGTTCGTAGAAGGAACGATTTGAAGTGATTTTATTCTCTTAGTTTAAAGGAAGACAGAGAGTGTATACACCGACTCCATTGTGATCGATTCTGAGCCATGTCACCAAGAGTCTCCAAACATTGGTTATTATAGTCACGCGGACCCCAACCAGGTAGTCAGCATCTACCAACATGGCTCAGACCAGAAGTTAGTGACTTCAAGAACAGATGCCACGTTTTGGTTTGGCTACCCCTAACTTTCTTCCAATCATCCCTAATACCAGTTAGCATTGCGCGTCGTGGTAATCAGTGTTCAGGCATACGCAGCACGTGGCCTAACCATCTCAGTCGATGAAGATTCATAACCTCATCAAGTGACTTACCATCATTCCCTAATACCCTGCGTCTAACCTTACTATTACTTACCCGGTGGTCCCAGCAGATGCGAGCAATATTTCTAAGGCACCTTTGGTCAAATACTAGTAACTTACGAGTATCTTTTA
Source organism: Schistosoma spindalis (assembly GCA_946903255.1). Taxonomy (NCBI): domain Eukaryota; kingdom Metazoa; phylum Platyhelminthes; class Trematoda; order Strigeidida; family Schistosomatidae; genus Schistosoma; species Schistosoma spindalis. The sequence continues at coordinate 789 of CAMPQF010000020.1, forward strand.
CTCTTAAAGGCCATGTTTCGCAGCCGTATAGTAGAACGGAACGAACTGCCGCGCAGTGTACTCGTCCCTTAATTGATAGACGGATATCTCGCCTTCGCCATAGATGATGTAAGTTGTCAAAGGCCAAACGAGCTTTTCGAATCCGTGCTGAGATTTCGTCAGACACCAACCTATTAGGGCTGATCAGACTTCCGAGATAAGTGAAGTTGTCAACGCGTTCGACTACTTCACTCCCTTCAGGTGTTGACGCAGACCAGTTCTGATGAAACGGCTTGCATTCAGAGGGAGAGAAGCGCATCCCAAACATTCTGGCATTGTTTCTCAGTGCTACCAAAAGACTCTGCATTTCATCAGCGTCTTCATCAAACAGGACTATGTCATCTGCGTATTCTAAGTCAATAAGTGGACCTCCTGGTAGGAGATCAATGCCCGAGAATTCAGTCAACAAGAGTGTTATTTCCATCAGTAGATCTATGATGAAGTTAAACAAAAATGGAGAAAGTGGACAGCCTTGGCGGACGCCACTTGAGGTTGCAAAAGCGGATGACAGTTCGCCATAAGCTCTGACTCGACTAGTAGTATTCGAGTAAAGAGCCTTCACAAGGGTTATGTATTTCTGAGGTACGCCTTTCAATGACAGACACTGCCACAGAACCTCTCGGTCAACAGAGTCAAACGCAGCTTTTAGGTCAAGGAAGACCACCATTGTCGGACGCCGATAAGTATGCCTGTGTTCTAGAACCTGACGAATGGTGAATATGTGGTCGATGCAGCCACGATCAGCCCTCACACATATCAAATGAGATCTGTGTGGCGCATATGTATTTGGTGCCCATTCATAGCAATATTTGTGTTTAAATAAATAAATAAACAGTTATTCTGTTCAAAAGTCATTCAACACTTTTATATACAAGTTAATTATGCTGTCTTTATCATACCAAAACACCATTCAACAAACGCAAATGAAGTACAAGTAAACTCATTTTTGCTTTACAGTTGTTTAACATAGTTTTTGAAGGTGGCCGACAAAAGGAGAAACCTATTCGATTACCAATTAATGTATGGCACACAAGTAATGTATTATTATTTATTTATTTATTTTAACACATAAGTATAGGTACAGGGAGGCACCAAATACATATGCGCCACACAAATCTCAATTGATTTGTGTAAGGGCTGTGATACTGCTCGGGTGCCCAAACCGAAGCAGGTGGTTTTCTTAGGGGGCCACACAACACGAGCCTTTGACCTGAACGTCTGTCCCACAAGGCAGTGGAGCATCGTAAGGAGATGCAGTCCCATGGTAGCCGGTGACCAACGATTGGTTCATACGTCATTTGTTCCCTCAGGATACTGGAGCCCATGTGCACCATTGGTTTGGGGTCCGGTTAAAGCGCCAGACATTCGCTTTTCGTTTTCTCATTTTTGTAAACAACACCCCCGCCACGAGAAGGCAGTGAGTATGACTTCCCTGGCAGAGGCTATATACGCATGGCCATGTGAGAGCATTTCGAGAGGGAGAGCGGTCTCTCCCCACTCTCGGCCGTACCAGGGCATTTGGGGGCACACAAGTAATGACAAGGTGCTGGAAACGTTTGAAGTAATAGAAACCAAAGTGAAAGCACATCGCCGTAGTATACTTGTGTGTTTAAACAAGGTATAGTCATTTCAAATCTGACATTGCACTTACTAATATTAGAACAAGCTACAGAGTGGGATGATTGGTTTATAACGGGTACGATGACCAGTATTCGTGTGAGGACACCAATTTTGGTGTATTAAGACCTTAAAGACAGGTGTATTTGTCAATATCAGAGATAAAATCAGAGGAACGAGAATACTGTGAAACAAATATATGGATCGGGAAAGAAAAGTAAATGAGTGATGATGTCCCTAGGATTTAGTTGATGGATGTCGAATGCCTCTGTAACACTGTGGCTCGGAATTAAAGATAGCTATGTAAGGATGAAATGAAAACCTCTTCGGATTTATCTCCATGAAAATTACTATTGTAATGTTTATTTGTAAAACGTCTCATTAGGTTCTTACTGCATCAAAATTTTAGATTTCGAAAAGTTATAATTACCGTCAAAGGTTTTAGGACTAATATGAATACCATTAATATTTCAGTGAATGAAGAACAGCTGGAAGATTAGAGAAACTTAACTCAACTATCATTCAGAGGTCTTAAGACTTAGTTTCACGGATATTTAAAAAGTGAACAACTACTCCAATTCTTTTCACCTCTACTTTCGATAACCATAGCCAGTTCTAGGAAGGATCCAATTTTCGGTCTAATCTTTTCTATCACCACTAGTTTTGCTACTACTTCTAATACTCCTGAATTTTCTGTTAGTTTCATTTTACAATGCCAATGGGGTGTGGGAAGTTCATCCGATGGATACATCTGATAGGTTTTACGGTGAGGATGACTGGCCGGCTGAATAATCTATCACACAAATTGTTGTTTGAAAAAAGTCACCAAAAAAGCACTTCATAAGGCAAAATGACTATATTAAAGCGAATTCCTGAAATCAACAGTTAAGCAAACAACAATACGACTCATTAGAATACAGTCAAGAACGAAAAAATCAATATATCATTGAGCAAAATCAAGACAAGCTAGCTGAAATCCGACTTTTAAATGATTTCATTTACTAGAGTTGTAAGAGCATATTATAATTATTTTTAAAGTTTTTTGTAACAAAGACAGAGGTAGTACGTTACTAACAAAGCTATCAAGTGGTACATAAAGATCAGGTGATAGTCAAGAAACAACGAGAAGCAATACGGTGAAGATAATTTATGGATGTGGAAAAATTATCCACATGATTGGGCGAGTGGTTATGAATAACAAATACAAGAAATACTAGGGAGACGGTAAACTTAGGAACTGAATGTGTTACTCCTGAACACAGATAAGGTTGTAATTGATGATTAACTAAAACCTTTAGTTTACACAAACTTCCGACTCGAACTTTCCTTGAGTCAGTTCGTTCGGCTATGTGGATAATGTTGAATGGTGATTGTAGTGGGGAGATACGACCATCCGTTGAAAAATACAGCTGTTAACTGGTTTATATTTCCCTTTAGATAATCATGAATGGTGGCGTACGGATAGATGTTTGGAAAAGGTATCCTTTGAGGCCAATATAACCTCCACACGAGAGCGAATAAACTACCAGATACATAGTGAAGTAGCCCAAATTGAATTTATCTTTGACAGATCCTCAGGTCAGGCACCTATAGGAGATTTGGACCTAGGCTTATTAGGACGTCTCTTAAAGAGATCCTAACATTCAGTTTTTCTGGATCTCTGCAGCTCTATACCTTTTGAGTCCGATGTTCACGAATCACATATTCGTTACCGGTGTTTTTCTGTTTGGTGTGTTGGTTTCAGGTTACGAGAAAATTAGTTTATTAGTTGCGGATTACACTTAATTTATTGTCAGCTGTGCTGCTTGTGCATATTTGTCGAACCCTCAATGATAGAGAATACATTTGATTTCTTAGTCTGTTCAGTGGAACCTAGCTTCAGAAGTTTATGTACTAGTTCTATATTGTATTTCTAAATACTACTCTTTATAGACCCGTCTAATCCTTTCAGCAGGTAATGAAGGGAAATAAATTATGAGTTTATCTGCAATTATGTTGTGTAGTTGACTGGTGATTATAACTGGACTCGTTAAGATTGATACTGATTAGGTGCAACTTTGATAGCCTGTGTTATCGTGCAAAAATACGATGTCTTCAGTGTATTTGATTTCGGAGTCATTATTTAGATAATCGATTCGCATAACTAACATGTACTTCCTTTGAAGCTATTTCCAGAGTGTTATCAGTGGCAAAATGGGAGAGAAATTGTGGGATGGGGAAACCAATCTAAACTAATTAATCAGTTGGATTGGAACAGTGAAGAGAAATAGTTGGATAACCTAACTCTTGCTGGGGTATGTTTGTACTGACCTTTCAAGACATAATTAAATATCTCCGCTAAACTTGTCTTCAACGGTAATCCGAAGCAGTTTCATCCATTAAGTCGAAAGTGGCTTTGATATCAAGAAATATGACTGTCAGACTACAGAAAATGCGGCAGTACTTGAGAAGCTGGAGGGGAATAATAACGTGATCAATACATCCAAGACCCGAACACAGATTAGCTTGTCCATCTCAACAACATTGATGAGGGAGTGAGCCAATGCAATCGTTTGAAGTACTAAAAATATGGTGAAACTATAATTTATGGACGACCTTTGAGCGACGCCAAAGTGATCTAGAGAGTGTCTACCTACTTACTAGGGCTAAATGAGGGTTACAAAGCAGTTTGAAGAATAAGGATTATGATCCGCAGTTAATGGTTAGGAATTAAGTTTGTGGATTTTCATCAAGAACTGACATCAGTTAGAATGTCAAGACGCTATCTGACCAAATGGGTGAGTGAATTTTGCGCCAAAATCCAGGACCTGCAGTCCTGAATCTGATTGGTTCGTCCAAAAATTATAGTCTCGCCGAAAATGCCGTACCGATGAAACCACAGATTTGACCAATGATAACAGACTTCAGGACTACGCAAAAACCCAAGTTGTTTGATGAAGAATGCAGAAACACTAATCGAATACATCTTAGAGAAACAGATGAGTTTATAAAACAAATGGAAAACGAATAAACTTCAGGTCTTCATATCATACGAAAATAGAGGAAATCGGAAGGAGAGCATCAAAACAAAGACGTAAAAGCAAAGTGGAATCGAAATAATAACGTGCTGATCAAAATCTAAGGGAAGACAAGATGTTCGCATCGGTATAACTGACAAATTCCTAGCCACCTCATATTATCCCAATCTAGAGATATTAATCATATTAACGACTTCACTCAAGTGCATTTTGATGTGATTAGAATCGACTTTGCTATTTTATGGGCGCGTGAAATACCCTTGTTTATCCTTGCGTTTTGTGAACCTTTATGAACGAATCAGCATGGAATTAATTAGCGATCTTAATAGCTGCTGTAAAACGACTTAATGACTTCGTCCCACTGGTCCACTACCAAGTAAAAGCCGTGTAACCAGCCCGAAATATTTGCTGCCTACCTTGTAAGTACATTGGAACATTTCAAAAGTAAATCAGAAAGACTTACGATTTAGCGCTACACTCTAGAAACAAAAGACCGTTTTCATCTGCCAGTTGTTTAGCCTCTTCATAAGTAACATCACGTTGCTCTTCAAGGTCAGCCTTATTACCAATAAGAAAGATAACGGTATTGGGGGAGGTCAGTCGCCTAGCATCTGTTAACCACGTTTGAATCCGGTTGAACGTTGGCTTTCGTGTGATGTCGTACACTAGTAAAGCCCCAGAAGCTCCTCGATAGTACGACCGTGTAACTGCCCTGAAGCGTTCTTGACCAGCTGTATCCCATATCTGGATCTTAACTTTCTGGTCATTTACTTCAATGATTTTTGTGGAGAACTCAACACCAATAGTATGTGGGCAATCTGGAATAACTAAAAGACAAGGGCGTGAGAAGAAACAGTATCCTACACTTTTTTTCGGTGAACTGGTGCATTAAACAACTTTTTCCTACCCCCATGTCACCAACAATTATATATTTAAATATATATGAATAGTTGTAACCCCCTCCGATAGACATTTTTACGCAGATATCGTATACAGCGGATTATGTGCAACGCATATGAGCGGCATGTTGATAAGTACAAACAAAGGCATTAGCAATTTGTTTTAAAACATCGTAAGCCAACCAAAAGAAGCCTTTAGGCAGTGAGATTTTTACCCTCAAAGCAATTTATCACCAGTTCTTTCAGAATAATTCAGGTTATATTAAAGCGTCCAAACAGAATTCTTAAGAAACTAACAGTTAGCTATGTCTGTTCAATAAAAGCTGTAGCGCAACCGGAAGAACATTTTTTGAGAAAGCATAATTTTTAAAGAGTACAGTTATCTTGGTTTGTTGGACATTAGAGACCATTTGGGATACCTCGAACAGCAGTCGATCTGAAGTACTGACTTGGTCAAGCATCCTCACCAAATCACCTCTGGGTAATCCGTGCGACGAGTCTCTTGCTACTACTAGTTAGCTTAGATCACACACTTCACGACAAAAAGATTGTCTTCCAAATATGTCTAACTTCTTCATTCTGGACTTCTAATTTGACCAGATTTTGGATCCGCGCTTATAGAATTGCTGCGGACAACCGCGTTGGCAAGCCCTGAATATCTGTGAACCACTTATAATGAACCATGGCAGGAGTGAAATAACGGTCAATTTTTAAATTCCTGTCTCTCTTGTTAGTAGACAGCCAAATATATATACGATCAAAGGGATGCACTCTATTTTCGTTACCTGTCTAAGCTAATACGTGTCCTGTGTCTAGTTCTTCATTGTTCCATCCAGCTGATGGCGAGGTTTTAGATTAAAACCTAAAACATCAAAGAGACAGGACATGTTCGCGCAAAACAGGAACACTTTAATCAATGCTAATCTCAGGTGTTTCCCCATCTCTTACTTTAGATACACAGCCGAAGGTCATTTATATGGATTAAAACTAGGGGAGTTCACATTGCTGAACCATGGTGGTCCCCACTAAGACATTTTTAATTATCCTTTTTGAGAATTTTATGCATGAAAATCCTTCTATGTACATGCTGTTGATTTATTGTTCTTGACAGCTTCAGATGTATATTTCGTTTAGCGTGTGATTCCATTTTACATAACGTTATGTATATATTATTATAACTTTTGTTTTTCTTACGTCTTTATTGACTTTCCATGTGTTTTCTAGCTGATATTTAGTGATTGCGACTATCATGTTGATTCTCTCTTCTTAATGATAATTTTAAGGGGAACGAAAGGCTAAAAATTCCTTCACAAGATTATATTAGACAGTATTGTCATTTATTTGTTCCTTCTCCCTATCTTGTATTTTAGCCTTTATTTAACTCTCTTTTCAATCACACATTACTATCTTTAGTTGAGGAGGAAGCTAATGTAATAACTCAGGTTGACTGGTTGAGAGTTGACCGCAAACATCTAAGCAGATATCAGAACATTAAAGCTTGAGCATTCACTGACTTCCTTATTTTGTATATGGATTATATTCCCTATTATTCTATACTGAATGTTGAAAAGCTTTTTGTGTTTGGAAAGGCAATCTCACTATTACAATATAATAAAATATGATACAACATGTAATATAGTCATAGTATTAATATAATAATATGACCATAAAAGAATTGATTTGTCATGATGTGACTACCTAATTCACTAGATCTTATGTGGAAGTCACATGATTGTCTACACTGACTCATTGTATCGCAACAGTTAACAATGTGATGCCTAATACTTCTGAAGAACACATTTAGGCTAAAGATAGCATAATATTTTAAATGTGAATAAGGACAAGGTGTACAGAATGACCACCTCTGCTTGGCCGATCAATGCCCTCCGATTGAATGCATAAATATTCCCGCGTTCACCATTGTTGGCCTTCTCTCTGTGTTAAATGTTGAATATTCAGTTTCCCACTTATCTCATGTTCAGCTTTGAGGATTGTGAGGTTATGACCAATACCACTACAGGGTAAATGTTCGATAATCCCGGAAGAAATAAAGAGTAAAGCGTCTAACTAGCCAAAAGACTCACATTATTTTGGCGGTGATAGTAACTCTGGTGGACAGATACTTAGTGTTTCAGACTTCCCACTTGAGTGATCTGTAGCTCGTGCGAGGTTGTTTTAAGACGTAATGTGTTCAGCAGCATGCTGTAGAGATGAAAAAAACGAAAGTCAGCATTTATTTGTTACATAGTTATGAAAAAAGGGTATGAGTTGTATGACAAAAACAAAGATAAACCACGCAGTGTTAGAGCCAGGGAACGTAACATATGAACTATAGAGGCTGTTAGAGGGTAGAATATTGTGTGGTTGGTAATATGACGCCGAGTGATAATTGGCTATTGGTTCACAATGGTAAATACAGTGTGCTTCATCGTTTGGCAAGATATGACTTAGAAAAGCTATACCAAAGATGTAGGGAGCTAAGAATCTGTCTCTTTTTCAGTTTCGGGAAAATCCGAATCAGGTCAGAGTCTTACTTAAGCCACGTGTGTTATGGCAACCTAGTCCAGAGGCTCATGCGAAAGGTGACGAGCAAAATCGTCTTTGATTTGTATGATTTTCTCAACATCCCGATGCCAAATCCTAAGAATAGCACCCCTTTGGAAGAGAAGGCTTAGGTCTAATTTGATTCTATACTTCAAACTACTCAAAAACCTTACTTACTCAACATGTAATATAGTTCTTGCCCGAAATTCACATGAATATGTACTTCGAAACAAAGAATCTACGGTCAAAGTTGAGAAATACAGATCAAAAACTCGGGAAAACTTCTTCCTCATCAAGTATGCAATAATTTGGAACAGTCTCCCCTCCGAAATACGCATGGCAGATGAATTACATACGTTTGTAAGGCTGCTTGATCAAGCCCTCACTTGCACTGATCTAACACATACGAACAGATCTGCGCCCCACTCAGATATCATAGGCTCTCTACATGTCTAAACCGAAATGGACTCCATGTTCAGATTGCCTTATTTTTCCTACTTTGCAGTTGTTTTAGTTACTTTTCCCACTCTATTTCTTCACTTAAAATAGACAGGTAACTCACTGGACCTGCTGATACTGTCCAACTAAACTCGGTCGCTAAGAGACACACTAGCACCCTCAAAAGTCAAGAGAACCGCGCAATCGACTGCCTAATACCGATCGAACTGCATCTTTGAAGCCTGTTACCCATCAACTGGTTAGGACAACACAAAAGAACATCAGCACCAAGTTAGTGTGAGTCTATCCTTGTTTATTGCTTATTTGCTTTTTGCTCTACTGCACACCATGTTGACTAGCAATTAATATTATTCCTCCACTCGTTACCTAATCTACAACCCATATACTTCTATACTTTCCGCCCGTTTTATTAAACCACTATCCTACATTACACCCCTCTTAATGCTTATACTTTAATAGGCAAACTATACTTTATACTATAGTCAATTAAAGCACTGCATCGATGCCTTACCCACAGTTCATAATTTGTAACTGCCTGATAAGCTTGTAAAATGGTACTTATAGAAATAGTGTTTTCCAACAGATTGTGAAACAGAGGATTGTGTGAGGTATGATATATATCCAAGAATAAGCTTAAATGAGCCTAACATCACAAAAGGAGGGAGGGTGGAGTTACTGACCAGCAAGCATTGATGGTGAGGGCGATGACTTCAATCCACCCGTGTTTGTGGGGCAGAACATTTTGTATGTATCAGGCTCTCTATGATTGAGCATAAGTCAATCAATCTGTGATATAGATTATCTTCCTACGCTCACCACTCACACTCATGTTTCCAATTTTATACTGGAGTAGCTATTCTACTAAGACAACCTATAACATGCTAACTCGGACTTTTACACATGGATTGTGTGGCTGGCATCGGATGAAAAAAAAGAAAGAAAAAATCAGACAACAAAAGATATAGTTATTAACATTTTCAACACTTCACCCTTTATATGCACACTCCCTTCTAATAAACAACTTTCCCTGTACCAACCTTAACTTCCCTTCCTTCATATGAGCTTAATCCAACTTGTTAAACATCACAATTTATTGTTCTTTATTACTACATTCTCTTGAATGGAGCCTCCGACTTTATCTCACTCTAACAAGAGATAATATGAATTTAATCTAATTTATTATACCTTTGTCTGTTCTACGTAATGTTAAGCAACGTTTGGAGTCCATATCCAAGTGCCTTGTTGCTCTGCTGTTTCTCTTTTTTATTTTCTTCAGAATCTTGCTCCGAGGGCACAGCTATGAAACTTCTAACGTCTGGAACAAACTTGACGTAAGCGTCAACTCAAGGCCATGGTTTATAACAAGCGCTCTACGAGTGTACTTTATAACAACTATCAACTTAATAAGTTAGGAAGCATGCTATGCTCCAACTAATGTTATAATTTGTAGATCATGCCTGTAAAAATGGCGTGTACCTGCTCATGCAGAAATATATTATTATTATTATTATTATTATTATTATCTGTGGTATCAAGCCCATATCCCAGTGGTTATAATTAACATCTTGGGCAAGCTACACCTTGTACAGATGTCTTATCATGTAGAATCTCAAGAAGAAAGGTAAGAATAGGTTTTATTTGCACAATTCACTAGATATTCAGTTTACATGCTACGCTTTTTTTCTTATAAGATGGGTCAGGATTAAAACGATTTGCAAAGTAACGTTGTACTTTTTCGGTTTTCTGTCAGTCTAGTTAAGTGATGCAATCGAACATGATTGAAGAGTGCCGTGGTAGAGGTCAACACACATAACCTATGATAAATCATTTTGAATTCCTCCAAATACAGTCTATAATTGATAAACTGAATAAGCCTACAAGCTTCAAAGACTTGAGATACAGATCATCCAATAGATGAAGCCTTGGAATATCTTGCTTTTAATTCCTAGATGCCACTTAGTTGTCTGAATTCCGACTTATTTGGATGGAAGCTTATCTGTAGACTAAACGTACCAAAATAAATTTACCCAAATTTTTGAGTATTAGGAGTGAGAAACTATATATCACGCCGGTCTTGGAGTTTATTCATAACTTTCTGTATTTTTTTCGGCTGATATTTAAACTGGCACATGTGTTGAATGTATATGCCACATAAAGTTCGTCAATCTAATGTAACATATTGATATCTGAAAATACATATTATTGTTAAAAAGGGTTTTTCCACGTGTAGAGCTATTGCAAATGTCATTAACATATATCATGAACAACAAGAATCTGATGACTGAGCTCTGAAGGACGCCATTAATAATCTGAGGATAGTGAAGGCACTGTCCTATTTTTGCTACCCAGATTCATTTCTTGAAGAAAGGTAAGATCCAGTTATGAGTTTCGTCTGTCATTCTGAATCCTTTTTGTGTAAATATCAGAGATAAGTGTTGTTATCAAACGTCTGAGGGAAGTCAAGGTATAAAGCGACAATTGTTTTACGTTCATCCCCAAAAACTCTTCATATGATCAAAGTAGATGGCAGAAACTGAATCCATGTTTCAATGTTACAGTCAACTGGTGATTATCTAGAAGGTTATTAATTCCTTTCTTGATTATTTCTGTCCGTATTTCTAGACAAGCGGGAATGTAGTCAACCGGATGATAGTCATCTACATCCAGCCTAAACCCGCTTTTAAAGTATAGGATAATTTATGTGGTCCTCCGTTGCTAAGGGTAAGTTACGACTTAGAGTCCGAACTAAATATTTTAGTAAGCAAAATGGGAATACCTGGACCACAATATTTAGTCCAATTATCCAGTATTCCACAATATCCGCTTCCGTAGGTGTTAAGTTCAAGTTTGTACTTTCTTCTGTTTTTGAAGCACAGTAGATCGATCTACTTGTAAATTACGGTCCCAAATAAAAATTGGACCAGTATTTAATTTGGGCGCGAAAGTTTATTTGCAACTTACAAGTAGTCGACGCAAATATCGTTCTTGTGATAATTATAACAACTACAAGAGAAACCTTCCGTTTTTTAGATTTCCAAATCAAAGCATTTTAAATAACGAACAAAGGCAAAGTGAAACCGAAGTGTTTGAAGTCAAAGATATGAACAAAGGGGTTCAGAAATTGAGTAAAACAAATATTCTAAAACGCAGTAAAATAATTAATTTTCAACATAACAATTTTTATTCAGCCAAGTATTTTCAGTTCTTCTGTAACAGTAAAGTTCTAATGGTCTTATTTCATTCCTCACAATACTCAACGTGAATTTTAGGTCTGCAAACGTACATCAAATGAGTCCGCTGATGAATATCTGATGAAGTGCTTCTAGCAGGCTATCTAATAACATGTCATTGAGGGGCGACATTTCCGTGCTCTGTAAAGCTATTAGGTGTCTACTCACCTGTCTCTTGAGTTGCCCCCAAGTCAAAGATAAAAAAAATCTGCTTCAAAAAAACAAAGAAAGTCGGTCAAACTTGTGTAATTTTTCTAACGTTTGTATAAACTATTCGGGTACCAAAAAGAAATATGATCCCTATACAAAACAAGGAAGTGAGTAGTTACTCAGGCTTTAATGTTCTGACGTTTACTTAGATGTTTCTGGCTAACTCTTAACTAATCAACCTGCTTGAATATCTGGGCTACCTGTTTCTGCCATTTAGTTATTTCAACAAGTTATCTGTTTTTTCATTTTGTTTTAACCTCTCATTATGTCCATTAATCGCATAACCTATACAGGCGCGTTTATGAAAAGCCTACGACCTTTCGCTGCACAAGTTACAAAAACCTACAATAAAAGACATCGTGGTGGTTGGCAATATGCGTTGAAGAGAATGAACATTAATCGTATGTCGATTCCCGAATTGCTAAATTCTAACTGCCGATCATTAATTAACAAGATAGACTATCTTTAATCCCTACTAAGTCGAAATATGTATCGTAATTGTGGTGTCATCACAATTCAAGAATCTTGGTTAAATGATTTACAGGACGACTGCCTAGTATCCCTACATGATTTCAAAATTTATCGTCAGGATCGATCAAACGATAAAAAGAGGTGTGGCGGCGGTGTAGCTACTTTTGTAAACGTGAACTGGTGTTGATCTACGTTCGCGTGCTTCGAGTTTTCAAATGACTTTATCGACTGTCTAACTCTAAGATGCCGTCCAAAACATCTGAATAAATACAAATATGTTTATGTTACCATTATCTATGTGACCCCAGACTACACATCATCTGCGCTGTCTGTCTTCGCTGTTACTGCCTTCAGTAATTCAATTTCAGTTGTATGTGGTGATTTCAATTCATGTGACTGTAGCTTCCTTACATCACTAGGTCACCAAAATGTAGTAGATTTTCCTACTCGGTTGGATGCTCATTTAGACTTCGTTTTCATTAATGATGTAGGTATATATGTGACTCGTAAACGTGCTCCATTGTCTAGCTCGGATCACTGTATAATTCGTGTTCTACCTAAAGTATATGGAAAGCATGGGAAGAGTACACTCTTAAATCAAAGCAAGAAAGTCAAATATAGGAATTACTCAGAAGTAAATATCCGAAACATGAAAGACATGTTTCATGCGACCAACTGGGAATTATTTACAGATGACTCACTAGAAATCACTTCTGATGTTATCACTTGTTACCTTAAATTCTGTTTTGATATTTGTTGTCCCACTGAAACTATTTTTGTAAGTTTTGATCGACTTACATCTTCACAACTAAAACGACTACGGAGGGTGAAAGAAAGAATGTACAAAAAGAAAACTCTAGTGAAGTTCGTAAGCTAAATGATCTGATAAACCTCGAGATTAGTCGTCTCAACACTATGTTTGCTCAAAAACTCTTGTCTTGTAAAAACTCTTCAAGTATGTGGAAACTCTTTAAAGAACTTACAGGTGACAGACAGATTAGGACCGATAACCAGCTGGATGTTTGTGACTTAAATAAGTCTTTTTTACGTCAATCATCTGATGTGATACTCCCTTTATTCACGGGTTTAAAAAATAGCTGTGTTCCTAGTTTCACCGAAAGTGATGTCCAAAAATGTCTCCAGTCACTAAATTCATCCCGATGTTTGGGACCTGATGGTATCCCAAACCTCCTTTTCAAAAAGTGTGCTGACGTCCTATGCTATCCATTCACCACTATCTTTAATAGATCCTTCTCTTCTAATCTCATACCGAAAATGTGGAGAAAGATGAAAATAATCCCTATACCCAGGAAATCATCTAGTGATAAGAATGTGAAATTCAGACCCATTGCAATAACTTCACCCTTCCTCAAAGCAATGGAAAGATTATTGACACTTTCACTTCAGCCTGCGATAAAAGAGCACATTGACCAGTATCAGTTTGCTTACAGATGCAAAAGAAGCACCCTAGATGCTGTTGCTGTTCTGCATCATAATATAGTGTTCAACCTAGAAAAGGGTAAGAAGTATGTTCGATGCGCTTTCCTGGACTATACTTCTGCTTTTGATTCTATATCAAGGCAACGTTTACTTAACAAGTTAATCAGCGTCAACACTGACAGCTGGATAACCAACTGGCTATGTTCCTACCTCTCTGGAAGGGAACAGTACACGGTGTTTGGAGGAAAGTGTTCAGAGTCTCTAGTGTCTTATGAAGGTGTACCACAAGAAGCTGTTCTTTCACCTCTTCTTTTCTCTTTTTTTCTGCATGATCTGCCATCTTCCACAGTAAACACTTTCGTGAAATATGCAGACGATCTCACTGTTTGTATGCCTATCTCTTCCTCTTTACATCCTATAGAAATGAACGAGTTTTTATCTCGCATTGATAGTTGGTCTGTCGTTAATGGTCTCCTACTTAATCCGTCTAAATGTCAAGCTGTTAACTTTAGCATGAGACATGATCGGCATTTAAACACCTTTCTGAGATCTCATAATGCTTGTGCCATTGGCGACTCTTTGATAAACACAGTGTCGACGGTCAATTATCTTGGTGTTACCTTTTCCTCTGATCTCTCTTGGTCTTCTCACGTTTTATTGTTATCGAGGAAAATTTTCCGTCTGACTTACTACATTAAGAGGTTGCATGCCTTTGGATCACTCGTCATTTACTCCTACAATTTGTCAATTCTTGCATATTACCTATTATTCTGTACTGTTCTCCGTTATTCTTTCCAGGGCTTTTGAGAAAAGACTTTGCTGTACTGCGGAGAGCGCTGAATGCAGTTAGCAAGTTATGTGATGAATCTTTCGAGACCATAGTTAATATGACTGTGGATAGACATCTAAAGTCATGCAAACTCCTGGCAGATGTTATTTTATCAGATACTAACCATCCCCTTCACGCAGATCTTTCTCCTTGTATATCTTCTGGTAGAACGAGACGAAATTACATTAAAATCCAAGCACGCAAGCAAAAGTATAAACTTTCTATAGTACCTTACCTAGCAAATGTACAGTGTGACGAACAGGTTGTTAGAGTTAACCTAGTCAATAATCTGCATTCTTAACATGACTCTAATTGAAAAGTTGTACAGTTTTTTTTCTTTTTTTCAGATTTTTTTTAACCGTTTTTTTCTTTTGTTCTGTAAAAGAAACTTGTTGAAATATTTTTGTGCTGAGAATTCTATATTGTACCAAAATATAATATCGAATAAAGCCAAAAATAAATAAATAAATAAAAATCAAAGAATTAAAATAGCTTGTTCACGACCTTAAGTGTCAGTAGTGCTGTGACAGAGTTAGCCATGGACTGAAGTATATCAAAGACATTTTTAAGTATCAAGATACTTTGTCACGAAGGAAGTTTGGGAGCTTGTGCCATTTCAGGGAGCGGCTTTAGTATGTATGTCGTACACAAAGAAGTAACTGATCATCGGCGTCCTGTAGGTACAGGATCATTGATAGACGTAGCTGCTCTAGTAGGCGCTACCGCTTATAATCTCTTAGGAGTAGATTTAAGGATGTTTTCTGCAAGTCGCATTGGATCTGCACAGATTCGAAAGGGTTGTCCGATCAAATGTTTGTCTATCGGCGATTTTGAGCCCCTGGTCGAGAGAGCTTTTGGATTGTAGAGTTATCCATAGCACACCATTCATCCGAGGTTGTGGTGCCCCAGATAAACGGTGGTTTTTGGTACAAAGTTCAGGAGATAAAAAAACACCCACTCATTGCGCCCAAGCATCTCGGTTGGTAATGATGAATTCCAGGAATACAGTTGTATCATTTTATCATATAGAATGCTGTTGTTGTTTTCCAAATTCAAAACACGAATGCTGAGTTTGAACCTGATGGGCAATTACCAAGGTCGCTTCATGGACAAGATGCCATTTTTGAAACATCATATAAACTGTAGTCGTAGTACAGTATCAGCACATAAACCTAACCAGTAATCCGCCGATACATCCGCACTTATATACAGCCATTAGTTTTTATTGGTTTTGTTTACTGAAAACAGCCCGAATAATAAAAGGTATCAGCAAATCAATATTGCAAATTATTGATTATGCCCGTTAACATGGTGCGTACCTATTTTGTAAGAAACATATTGTTATAAATACTTAAAGACTTCCTGAAAAATATGTGATCATGAGTTGGAGTGTGGAGGTACCTTAGTTTATCGTCATTTACTTTGGATAATGTTCTTAGTCGGCGGACTCACCACTATTCGTGGAGCCCGTTGTTTTGTCCTCATTTTTGTATAATCGTTGATCAGAAAAACGAACGGGGAAACGATGCGAAGAGAATAAAGAGAAGCGAAACGACGCTCAGTGAAGATGACGGGTAGGCCAACTCCCATTTAACCAAACGTTAATCAATATTTATAGTTACAACAATATAAGTTACAGACATATGACGAGTAATGAGATAAGAAGCGTACACACACCTGCGCGCTCATATAAAAACATTCAAGATTGATAAGCGGATAATTAACAAGGTCAAAATATGGCTCGAGTAGAATGTTAGAATAAGATATATGGGCTTAGCATAATAACAGACACTACATAGGCCCCGCTGTAGAAAATAGCACATTTAAAAAGTGTCTGTTTTCGAAAAAAACACTGAAGTGACGCGTGGTTAACGTTAATATTAAGTAGCAAAAAATTGTACTACACCTGAGAAAGTACATTGTCACACGAGGGGTTGGAAGATTATACGAAAGTATTATACTTACCAACAAACATGATGGTGGGAGATAACTTCAATCCACCTATGTCTGTAGCGCAGAACATTTTGTTAAATTACGGCTCCTTATGGTCTAGTGGAATGTCACGAACTAATGGTATTGATGCTGATTTATCATGCAAAATACCTCATCAAATCGTGTTTAGAACTTTAAATTGGTTTCACTTCCTACCCAGTAATCCTATTACAAGCAAACTAGACAATTCGCGAAAAGAACAAAGCCTACTCAAGACCCTATAAAATCTAAAAAAGGCTCCAATAGCGTCGACAAGAAAAAGGGAGACAGCCATTTGTGTATCATAACACTGTTTTAACACTGTATTTTATAACTACATATTCTCATACTCTCAGTTTCTTTCTGAACCACCTCCATTTGTCAGTTGATTATCCACTCATACCTTGTTTACACTTATTTTCTTTAACTTATTAGAATGCTTCTGCTTAATAAATACTTTAATAAAAGAGTATCAGACTGAGTAGTCATACCTTAACTATTTCTTCATGAACATTGTCCGCTCTGCTTCTCGTCCCTTTTTTGTTTTTCTTTTTTCTTGCACCATTTTTCAGCCCTCTTGAGATACGGGACGGGTTACATCGTCTTGCATCATTCTTAAAGCCTCAAATATTCCAAAGAGATATAAGATTGCGATTTCTAGAATCCGTCAACTGTACTCGAATCTATTATCGACCTTCAGTTGCACGTCGCAACGCAACTTTGATGAAGCGCGCCTACTGTGATGCTGACTAAAACCATTCTACATTCATATCTTATAAATTATCGACCCAGCCGAGTAATTTATTACTGTTGGAAATTGTATCATTCGTAACAATTTGATCTTGCCTGTAAACTGGCATGCCTCATGTAACAAATTGTTATTTGAGAATAAATAATAATAATTATTATTACATGAATATCTTAAAGGCGCGGATAAAAATGAAAACATTAGCATGCGAAAATGCGCAAATTGTTGAGCGCACAATAAATTAACATGCACTAACATTGTGACTGTCTGAACGATAAAATAACAAGTTTGTATGAGCGATTCAAAATAACGTGAAAACAGTAATAAATCGTTTGTGGATATGATAGCGAAATAGATCGTGAAGATAAGCACGATAGAATATGACAGAAATTGGTCTGTGATGCTGAAAGAATAATGAAATAAAAACATCTTCTGATGAGCCGCAGTGGAGTAAATAGCATCGATTTGTGATGAGTGGATTCGAATTTAAATACATCAAGTTCCCGTTTGTAGGATAAGAATAGTAAAGTCGTGAATTGATAACTGCATCGACGGGTGATATTCGTTGATGTTTCGTGTTTCCTGTTAACCCTCGTGTTATTAATATAGGAAAACAGACCAGTAGGGAATAGGTCTTTATTTCGATCTTCGCGCAGTCACAGTGGGGCGTGGGACTCCTCATTCAGACAAACAAAACCTCTCAATATTCAATATAAGATAATTAGAAATATGACGCCTATGCAAAATGAGGAAGTGAATGAATATTTGAACTATGTTGTTTTGACATATGCTTAGTTGCTTGAGATCAACTCTCACCCAGACAACTTAAGCTGTTACATTAGCTTTCCTCTAAAATCGAATTCCTTATGAACGTCGGTTCTGTTTCCGCAGCCCAAGGGAGAATTATCAACTCGCTCATTGTGACTCCAAATCAATGACGACTAACTCTGTTGGTAATCGACGATAGTTCGTGGATGTCTTTTTATTTGCCAGCTTGTTATCTTATTTTGTAGCATGCAATTTCTACTACAACTATCGCTGAAGGTTCGCTACGTGCTCGCAAGAAACAGCGTGAGAAAATGGAACAAGAATGTCTTAGGAAGTGCCGCGACCGGGCTACCAAACACCATGTTGGTGAGATACTATTTTTCCATGCTCTGTCCGGCTATCAGGTGTTTACTCATCTGTCTCTTGAGTCACCCCCAAGTAAAATGTAAAGAAGAGTCTACTTCGAAGGTAATGACGAAAATCAATGAAATCTGAAAAAGTGCTCCTCTGCCTGCATAAAATAATAAGGTACAAAATGGAAATACATAAATATAATTGATGATTGTTCGGTTCCACGTAAGTGGTTTGCCTCTAGAAAGGATTGGTCGTCTGGAAGGAAATAGACATGGTGTAGACATCTTGTCTAGGAAAAGGTATAAAAACAAAACAAAAAATACCCTTTTTGAATGCATATATGTAAATGTATGAATTTGCCAGAAGTTGGACTCCTTATTAAACCTGACCAAATGTATGACCTTGAGTCTATGGTGACTGCCTATTATAACCAGGTACGTAACCAAGGGTGCATAAGAGTACTACACAAAACGGAAAATATGCGGTTAAAGAGGAAAAATAATTATGAAGAGTACGAGGATCGAATACATTTGTGTCAAATACCCTTTGCGGGGTTGATGTAGGCATGCATGATATATTGAAGCTGTATTTCGCCAATTCATCTCGGTAACGAATTGTTCTGCACCTTAGAAGTGTGTAAGTCCTATTATTCATAAGTATTATGATTAATTAATCAGTGTGAAGAAATATTGAAGTCATTTCCTTCACGGTCTGATGTGGTTTACTGGCTAAGCTCGTGGTCTAGCATTCGGGAGGGCAGAAGTACGAATGCGTATGGTACCGGTGTTTTTGTTCACAAAGCCCCCCTTACATACGATGTTCGTTGACCGTAAGTCGCTCAGATATGAGGAAAACTGACAATAGAACAGATTGATGTGTCAAAGTGCCACATCGGAACAGTACATGTTCTTTGCTCATACTAATAATAATACTATAGAAATGCTACAAATGTGTTAGATTTCCGTTTTACGTTGTAATTAAGCAAACAAATATGTAAGTTATTGACATAACATGTTTTCTTTTATTATAACGCTAGTGTTGAGTTTCAGAATTTTGTGTGGACCACTAATAATAATTGGTTGAACATGAGCATCGCTGTGATAGTCATATATTCAGCTCAGTGTTATGATTACTTAACAGTTACCTTATAAGTTGCGTTTAAAATTAGGTATGTAGAATCAATACTGCTAATACAGTTATCTAACAGGTGACGTTACCGAGCGTTACCGAGATGAATTGGCGAAATACAGCTTCAATATATCATGCATGCCTACATCAACCCCGCAAAGGGTATTTGACACAAATGTATTCGATCCTCGTACTCTTCATAATTATTTTTCCTCTTTAACCGCATATTTTCCGTTTTGTGTAGTACTCTTATGCACCCTTGGTTACGTACCTGGTTATAATAGGCAGTCACCATAGACTCAAGGTCATACATTTGGTCAGGTTTAATAAGGAGTCCAACTTCTGGCAAATTCATACATTTACATATATGCATTCAAAAAGGGTATTTTTTGTTTCGTTTTTATACTTTTGCGTATCGAACTTCTCGAGGTGAGTATTTGTCGGCTCTCGCTTTTAATGCATTCGTTAGTGGTTTGTGATCTGTAAAGACTCCAAATTTCCTGCCTTTCAACATGTGTCGGAAGTGCATAGTGGCCAGGTAGATTGTCAAAAGCTCTCGCCCGAAGGTAGAATACCTCGTCTCTGCTGAAGCGAGTCTTTTTGAGAAGAAAGCAATTGATTTCCAGGCGTTTTTAACCGGTTGGTTAAGGGTACCGCCTACTGTTTTATCTGAAGCATCCACCATTAAAGCAAGTGGGGGAAGAGGATTCGGATACATCGACGTAGATGCTTGAGCCAGTTTATCTTTTAGCTGTTTAATAGCTTCGACGGTGTCAGAAGACAGTCTGCATTTTTCGGTTATCCTTTAAGTGAATCTGTCAAAAGTTGCATTATTTGTGCATAAGCGGTGGTGAATCTGCGATAAAAGTTAATTAGACCTAAAAAAACTTCTCAGTTGTGTTAGAGAACTAGGTATGGGGTATTGTTTGATGGTGTGTATTTCTGCTTTGATAGGTGTAACCCCTTCTGGGCTTATTGTGTGCCCAAGAAATTCTAGAGTTCGAACACCGAAAACACACTTTGATGTATCTTCATTCTATTTTCACGCAGTCTTTTTAACACTGCTCGTACATGCTGTTCGTGTGATTGTGAATCGGGGCTGGCAATTGACAAATCGTCTATATACCCCTGTGTAAATTGCATATCTCGAAGTAGGTTATCCATGAATCTTTGAAATGTTTGTGACGCATTTCTCAGGCCGAATGGTATGCTCACAAACTCGAATAAACCAAAAGGTGTAGTAATAGCTGTCTTGGGGATATCTTCATCAGCCACCGGAATATTGTGATATGCCCTGACTAAGTCAATTTTAGTTAATATGTTCATACCATGTAAACCGTTTGTGAAATTTTGGATATACGGTATTGGGTACCTATCTAGTACGGTTTGATGGTTGAGGGCTCTGTAATCCCCGCATGGTCGCCAATCGCCTTCATTTTTCTTTGGGACCAATGCAAAGAAGATGCCCATTGACCATCAGAGGGACGGATAATATCCAGTTGTAGCATATAGTCAAATTCAGCTCTAGTGATTTTGAGCTTATCTGGTGCTAGTCTCCTGGTTCTTGCAAACACAGGCACACCTTCGGTTTTGATAGTATGACTTACTTTTAGTTTGTCTTTGGAAGGCTGTGGGTTTAGTCTAGTTAAGTTTGGAAATTTCGCCAGTATATCTCGGAATTTTGCTGTTGTTACTGGAGAAGTTTGAATCAAGTTAAGGGATGTGATGTGACTTTCTTTGCCTTTCATGTAATTCGGAGTTTCTTTCAGTGTTAAGCGTCGTTTCTTAGTGTCATCGAGAAACTCGTATCTCTCTAGAAAGTCCATCCCCAGTATCGCCAGATTTAAATCGGCTACAGTGAAAACCCAGGGGAATTGCCTTCTGAACCCCAAATCTGGTGTTAAAGTTTTCTGCCCAAACGTCGCAATTTTAGTTTTATTGGCAGCTCGAAGTGTAACTATGGATGTCTTTCGCCCCAGCTCAGTTTAATCTTGAGGGGTGATACTAAGAGCAGCGTCAGTATCTACCAAGAAGTTCAAGCCAGAGTTTCTGTCTCTAACATAAAACAAGCAACTGTTTATGCGCCCCTCCTCAGTCGTCGCGACCTGGGGAGGAGTTACTTGTTTCCCGCATTCCTGGGATTTTGCTTAGACAGGGCGCATGGTTGCATGCAATTGGATGAGTTGATACCAAACTTCCAGTGATACCAACAGAACTGCCCAGATTGTCTTGACATTTGTGACCTGTTTTGTGACTTGAGTCTTGGTCGTTGTGGTGACCTGCTCCTGTTTCTATGTCCCATTTGCATTCTGGTGACAGCCTCAGTGAGACTTTTAACATTCGCAATGAGTCCTTCCATTACTAGGTCTTTTGCTGGTTCTTCAATTGTGTGTGATTTATCATGTGTGATCCAGTTGGAGGACCCCTTTCCATTGTCTTATAGGCTATACGCGCTAAGTGAGATAAAGAGGTTTCAGGATCTTGTGCGTCCAAACATTGTAAGGAATGCTTAGACTCAGAAGAGGTTTGTTGGTACATTTAGCATCATCCTGTTATCAGCCCAGAACAAATCGGGAAGATTGTAAGTCGCTTTTGACTGCGCTGCGGTTTAGTGGAGTTCTATCAATGACCAGGTTTTTAGGGGGCCTAATACGTTATGTACTGTGATGAGTACTTGTAGAATTATGGTCTGCTATGATATTAGTACTGCTCTTATAATGGACCTAATTCCAAACTTCCACATTTGTTATCATGTAACTGCCTAATCTATAAGATCTCACGTGCAAATCACATCATCTTCTACACCAACTCACTGCATCTTAACAATTACCAACACATGATGGAGAAGAATTTCAGGCTAGAGATGGAACAATATATTTCATATGAATAAAATATATAAGGTGATAGTGAGCAGGGACCACGCCTGCGTGGCCGAGCCATGCCATACCATTAACTCAAATTCATTCAATTCCTTGTTCCCGTCTTATCCATCGTTGGGTTTTTCTCCTCGTTAAATTTTGAATGTTTATTTCACATATTGTTTCGTGCTAGGGCCCAATGTCATTACATACTCTACTAACTTTCGAATTGAATGAGACGATATTAGTTACCGATGCTGAAGCGATATTTCTCTAAATAAAGTCCTGAGACAGGGGCGGGGGAGTATTTCGTTTGCTACGGTAAAAAACAGATAATGCAACATGGGAAGCTACTGAACATTTTGTGACGGTTCATCAACTAAGAGAATTTCCTTCGTTTTGTGCTAACTGCAGATATATTCGATGGGGAGCTGATGGCGAAGGAATTTAAGGATAAGGCCTCTGCATTTGTTGCTATATAGCTCCACCAACAGCATATATGACTCAATTAAATTGACGAAAACCTCAATTCTGCCCTCAGAAAGTGTCACTTAGGACCTACTAAGTGTTATTCGAGTCACTGGGCATTCTAACACACGTTCTTGAAGTATGTTTATACTTTTTTAATTGATGCCTCACTATTTCTTTATTCTGATTCTGCTTCGCGTTATTGATCAAAATTTGTGCATCTTTGAAAACGACCACTTTGTTGATCTTGAAGGACAATGAGGAAACTAGAAGTGTTCGACGTACTAAATACTGTTATGGTTAATCAAACTCTTTTGTACTCGTTGTTAATATATTTGTTCTGTCCATGATCTGAAGTTGGTTGTCCGATAATTTTAACTTCATAACTACGATTTTTACCATGTCTTTCGTTTTCTGCTTAGCATTTTGGCTCTGGATACCTAAGTATTGAAGTTTTGTTATCAAAGTTATCATGCAAATTATTATTTAGAAAATAATTTTCATGATCTGCAGTCTAAAGGTAAATAAAAGCTTTGCGTTTAGAAATTTCCGTCTTATGATACTAGTTTCAGGCTTCCAAAATTACAGAAAAATAATGCTTCAAAAATGTTTCTAATTAGAAATTTGGATGTTAAACTGGATTTTGGTAAGGAATCTTCGAAGTTCCTTCTGTTGTTTAGCAGAGAACTACGTTCCGATTTTGATACAGCTAAATATCAGCAAACTATGTGGTTCATGTTTGTTTGTCATTGCATTAAGTGACTTGTGAATCGTCCTTAAACATCACGGAAACCGAAATTTTACAACGTGATGAAGGGGGTTTAGAGGCAAATCGTGAACCCTATTTTTAAAACTCCTAGGGGCGGAATGGTATACAGATTTCGTTTTTGAATCCTCTCAGATCGAATTTTATTCTTAGCAAAAGTGTTTCATGTGAGAGGATCACAATACAGAGCCACTTCAGTTGAATCTAGAAATTGCAGGTTTTGTGGTAACGACTGTTGACATTTCTGACGGAGATGAAATATGTTTAGCATCCTGATCATTTTAATGAATGAAGTTGAACATGCTGAGGTCTACAACACATATACTAACACAATAACCATGAAGAAAGATGTTAGCGTTAACGACATCAAGTAAAAATATTTCCGTATTTCTAAAA
>CAMPQF010000021.1:0-14261 GCA_946903255.1 Schistosoma spindalis
CCACCAGAATCAACGTGACGTTGGTTCGATACCAATTTGAGTGGGGATTATCGCGCGCCGGAGGTTACCAAGAATGATAAGAATCCTCCGGGTATTGATAAGCTGAAAGATAAATAAAAAAAGGGGAGGCAAAATCTGGTCGGGAAATACATATAACAATTTTAAAACGTCTGGTTTAATGACTAACACGTTTAAAATGAAAATTTAGATAAAGATTATTTGAGCTAAACAAAGTGGGATTATAATAATAAAATGATTCAGTATAAGCATATTTTAATAAAGTGCCGTAAGATACGTACTGATATCCGTAGGTTAATAACATTTCCTGTTTAGGAATATTAAAAACAGCCAATATTAGAGAAATGTTAAAAGTGGTATTATATTTGGTCTAAATTATGAAGTCAAATAACGTATGTGCCGGTAAGTTGTCCATGCGTTGATTTCCAATTGCATCTGTATTAGTAGGCTAACTGAAAGAACAAAAGTATAAGCGCGGAGAAGAATTCCAACTAGTGTTCCAGTTAGTTTGATACGGTTTATTTAGATATGGGGAGATTTTCTCGACCTCGTTTTTACTTGACCGTGATAGAATTTAGTAATACAGCTAATACATATGAATTGTTATCAAAAATTTTTAAATACGTGAAAAGTAATCATTACGTGGATTTTGGACATATAGCTAAGAGCGATTCGTTAAACATGAGTGTATCCGTTAGAGATATGCTCTAGACTCAATGTTCTGATTTGCCATAGACTATTTATTTACATTCATACCTATCGGCTGATGGTACATACAAGTTAGTTGCAAGTGTCAGTTTAGTATAAGATGGAATGCTATTTCATTGAGACATAGTGATTATAAGTAATTGAAATCAGTTAAGCCTATGTGCCACCTTTCTAGGTGATGTGGTGCTGCAAGATGTGTTCGTCTAAATAAGTTTTTACAAGATGATTAACAGCGAGTGATGCTCATGTGATTACCAGGGAGAACATAAGTTGTAACCAAGGGGAGTACACTTATTTTATTATTTTATTTTAACACATATGTATTTGGTACAAGGAGGCACCAAATACATATGAGCCACACGAATCTCAATTGATTTGTGTGAGGGCTGTGATACTTCCCGGGTGCCCAAACCGAAGCAGGAAGGGGAGTACACTCCCAACTCATGTCTATGATAATGGCCTGAACCTTAGTGTCGGGGTAAATTCGACATTGATGTTTTCAGTTTGCAGGAGATTTGCTCGACTGCTTATACTGATGATTTGCATGCATGATTGTGTCGCTAAACCTCCAATTAGACTGACAAGGTTTTGAGATATTTACTGAATGATCAACTGATAAACATACTGTAATCATCCTTAGTGAATGAAAAGAAAAACAACACTACTTAATGATAATTATAAGTCGATTTGCTGACCGATTTGTTAATAGTTTCGTCAACTTTATCAATCATATTACGTGATTGTCAAGTCATGACAATGCTTTATGACGATATCCTGAAACCATTATGTTAAAATAATTATAGTGTTGATTGAGGATAATCCAGTGAAAAATAGATGCTGTTGCTTTGTGTGATTCAAAATTAACAGAAATTCGTAGCGTGAACGAATCCGGGTTACCTGTTTATATTACTAATGGTAATTTAAATATATTCGTGTACATAATGTTAATTTTAACAATAGGCTTCGGAGATTTAATTTTAAATATTTGTTTGTCGAACAACATGAGAATTTAGTTATTAAATTAGTGCAGTATGATAATACCTAGATTTGGTGACTTTATTATCCCTTATATGTTCGTCTTTTTAGGCTACTAATACACTAGACCAATTCGTAAACCCAAATACGTATAGCAGTAATGTCTATGACGGGTTTATTGAAAATGTTAAAGGCGATTCAGATGATTTTTAAATTTAAGAGGCATAGAGATATAATGCAATGCAAGTACGGGCCAGATTAACATGCAGGTTGTTGAGATATATGGCAAATTAAAAATAATAAACAGGGCCAAAATGAAAAATATTTTTCTAAATCGAGACGACTTATGGAATTTCAGTTAAGAATATGATGAGTTATAAACTGTACATAAGACGTCGCTGTAGTTAACCTAGCGATATTTATAAATGTGTGCAAAGGGAACTAAAAATAAGAAATGCCTTTAAACAGCACGTTCTCTTAGTAGAATGTTGTGGTATAAAAGTATTAAATATTTCTACTTAGTCCTGGGAGTGGCTTCTATGAAATATACAAAACCAGTCTAACAGAAAAAATCTAAGTTAAGAAGTGCTTAAATCATAATAAATGAACCAGGAAAGGGAAAAAGTAAAACTCGCCTGGGTTGTTTTCGCTTCCAAGTAATGATGATTTGAATTGGACAGTAATTCGAATCTGGACTATATACGAGATACTGTCGACTAAATTATTGGATTAACCCAGCATTGAAAACTGGATTTGTGTAAGTCCAAAATTAATTTAAGCCAAATATGTAGCATTGCCCGACGAACAGTCTAAACGAGATCTAAGATTGCAGGAAATTTATAGTTCAAACTCACCGTAAATTACTGGCATTTGCATCCTGTTTGGCCATGTAACTCAGCAATTGGAAATTAGGCAGGTAGTGGTCGGAAGAAAAGATATTGCAGGATAGTGTATAATTTAAAAATAGAATGTGTTAAGTGAAGGAACACTAAGAATCAGATCCAGATATCTATTAAGTCCTTGATTGCATTGTTAGCCAATGTATATTTAGGTTATTTACAGGTCATATTTGCTAGAGCTTGACGTTAAAACAAGTTTGTTTCGCTGAAGCATGTTAATGCTATTAAAGCTTGCTAATGAACCACCAAAGATAATAATTAATAAAGATGACCTGTTTTTATTATCGATTGAGCTAGTAGGTTATGAGTACTAATCAATATAACGTCACGATAATACATATGAGCACTAGTCGGAGGACTATTAGGATAATGGGTTTAAATAAGCAAAAATCTATCAAGAAAGTTGAAGTAGAAATACAGATTAACAATAATAAGTTGAGTTTCTTTAGTCGGGCTGACCAATGTAGAATTACGGTCTACTATGATATTAGCACTGCTCTAATAATAGACCTAATCCTAAAATTGTAGATTTATCATGATGTAACTGCCTAATCTATAAGATCTTACGTGGAAGTTACATCATCGTCTACACCGATTCATTGCATTGTAACAATTACCAATACGTGATAGAGAACAAGCTTAGGCTAGAGATAGAATATATTTAATATGAATAGAAGATACAAGATAACATTCAGCTGGGACCGCGTCTGCAAGGCCGAGCCATGCCACCCGACCAACTCGTATTAATTCCTTTCATTGTTCCCGCCTTTCTTCATTGTTCGGTATTTCCCAGCGTTAAATGTTGGATGCCTATTTTTCGTACTGTCTCGTGTTAGGGCCCAATGCCACTACACTACTCTCCCACCAGAATCAACGTGACGTTGGTTCGATACCAATTTGAGTGGGGATTATCGCGCGCCGGAGGTTACCAAGAATGATAAGAATCCTCCGGGTATTGATAAGCTGAAAGATAAATAAAAAAAGCGGAGGCAAAATCTGGTCGGGAAATACATATAACAATTTTAAAACGTCTGGTTTAATGACTAACACGCTTAAAATGAAAATTTAGATAAAGATTATTTGAGCTAAACAAAGTGGGATTATAATAATAAAATGATTCAGTATAAGCATATTTTAATAAAGTGCCGTAAGATAGTTAGTAATAGCCGTAGGTTAATAACATTTCCTGTTTAGGAATATTAAAAACAGCCAATATTAGAGAAATGTTAAAATTGGTATTATTTTTGGTCTAAATTATGAAATCAAATAACGTATGTGCCGGTAAGTTGTCCATGCGTTGATTTCCAATTGCATCTGTATTAGTAGGCTAACTGAAAGAACAAAAGTATAAGCGCGGAGAAGAATTCCAACTAGTGTTCCAGTTAGTTTGATACGGTTTATTTAGATATAGGTAGATTTTCTCGACCTCGTTTGTACTTGACCGCGATAGAATTTAGTAATACAACTAATACATATGAATTGTTATCAAAAAATTTTAAATACGTGAAAAGTAATCATTACGTGGATTTTGGACATATAGCTAAGAGCGATTCGTTAAACATGAGTGTATCCGTTAGAGATATGCTCTAGACTCAATGTTCTGATTTGCCATAGACTATTTATTTATATTCATACCTATCGGCTGATGGTACATACAAGTTAGTTGCAAGTGTCAGTTTAGTATAAGATGGAATGCTATTTCATTGAGACATAGTGATTATAAGTAATTGAAATCAGTTAAGCCTATGTGCCACCTTTCTAGGTGATGTGGTGCTGCAAGATGTGTTCGTCTAAATAAGTTTTTACAAGATGATTAACAGCGAGTGATGCTCATGTGATTACCAGGGAGAACATAAGTTGTAACCAAGGGGAGTACACTTATTTTATTATTTTATTTTAACACATAGATATTGGTACAAGGAAGTACCAAATACATATGAGCCACACGAATCTCAATTGATTTGTGTGAGGGCTGTGATACTTCCCGGGTGCCCAAACCGAAGCAGGAAGGGGAGTACACTCCCAACTCATGTCTATGATAATGGCCTGAACCTTAGTGTCGGGGTAAATTCGACATTGATGTTTTCAGTTTGCAGGAGATTTGCTCGACTGCTTATACTGATGATTTGCATGCATGATTGTGTCGCTAAACCTCCAATTAGACTGACAAGGTTTTGAGATATTTACTGAATGAGCAACTGATAAACATACTGTAATCATCCTTAGTGAATGAAAAGATAAACAACACTACTTAATGATAATTATAAGTCGATTTGCTGACCGATTTGTTAATAGTTTCGTCAACTTTATCAATCATATTACGTGATTGTCAAGTCATGACAATGCTTTATGACGATATCCTGAAACCATTATGTTAAAATAATTATAGTGTTGATTGAGGATAATCCAGTGAAAAATAGATGCTGTTGCTTTGTGTGATTCAAAATTAACAGAAATTCGTAGCGTGAACGAATCCGGGTTACCTGTTTATATTACTAATGGTAATTTAAATATATTCGTGTACATAATGTTAATTTTAACAATAGGCTTCGGAGATTTAATTTTAAATATTTGTTTGTCGAACAACATGAGAATTTAGTTATTAAATTAGTGCAGTATGATAATACCTAGATTTGGTGACTTTATTATCCCTTATATGTTCGTCTTTTTAGGCTACTAATACACTAGACCAATTCGTAAACCCAAATACGTATAGCAGTAATGTCTATGACGGGTTTATTGAAAATGTTAAAGGCGATTCAGATGATTTTTAAATTTAAGAGGCATAGAGATATAATGCAATGCAAGTACGGGCCAGATTAACATGCAGGTTGTTGAGATATATGGCAAATTAAAAATAATAAACAGGGCCAAAATGAAAAATATTTTTCTAAATCGAGACGACTTATGGAATTTCAGTTAAGAATATGATGAGTTATAAACTGTACATAAGACGTCGCTGTAGTTAACCTAGCGATATTTATAAATGTGTGCAAAGGGAACTAAAAATAAGAAATGCCTTTAAACAGCACGTTCTCTTAGTAGAATGTTGTGGTATAAAAGTATTAAATATTTCTACTTAGTCCTGGGAGTGGCTTCTATGAAATATACAAAACCAGTCTAACAGAAAAAATCTAAGTTAAGAAGTGCTTAAATCATAATAAATGAACCAGGAAAGGGAAAAAGTAAAACTCGCCTGGGTTGTTTTCGCTTCCAAGTAATGATGATTTGAATTGGACAGTAATTCGAATCTGGACTATATACGAGATACTGTCGACTAAATTATTGGATTAACCCAGCATTGAAAACTGGATTTGTGTAAGTCCAAAATTAATTTAAGCCAAATATGTAGCATTGCCTGACGAACAGTCTAAACGAGATCTAAGATTGCAGGAAATTTATAGTTCAAACTCACCGTAAATTACTGGCATTTGCATCCTGTTTGGCCATGGAACTCAGCAATTGGAAATTAGGCAGGCAGTGGTCGGAAGAAAAGATATTGCAGGATAGTGTATAATTTAAAAATAGAATGTGTTAAGTGAAGGAACACTAAGAATCAGATCCAGATAACTATTTAGTCCTTGATTGCATTGTTAGCCAATGTATATTTAGGTTATTTACAGGTCATATTTGCTAGAGCTTGACGTTAAAACAAGTTTGTTTCGCTGAAGCATGTTAATGCTATTAAAGCTTGCTAATGAACCACCAAAGATAATAATTAATAAAGATGACCTGTTTTTATTATCGATTGAGCTAGTAGGTTATGAGTACTAATCAATATAACGTCACGATAATACATATGAGCACTAGTCGGAGGACTATTAGGATAATGGGTTTAAATAAGCAAAAATCTATCAAGAAAGTTGAAGTAGAAATACAGATTAACAATAATAAGTTG
The DNA here is from genome assembly GCA_946903255.1 of Schistosoma spindalis. Lineage (NCBI taxonomy): Eukaryota > Metazoa > Platyhelminthes > Trematoda > Strigeidida > Schistosomatidae > Schistosoma > Schistosoma spindalis. The sequence continues at coordinate 6,499 of CAMPQF010000021.1, forward strand.
AGTTTCTTTAGTCGGGCTGACCAATGTAGAATTACGGTCTACTATGATATTAGCACTGCTCTAATAATAGACCTAATCCTAAAATTGTAGATTTATCATGATGTAACTGCCTAATCTATAAGATCTTACGTGGAAGTTACATCATCGTCTACACCGATTCATTGCATTGTAACAATTACCAATACGTGATAGAGAACAAGCTTAGGCTAGAGATAGAATATATTTAATATGAATAGAAGATACAAGATAACATTCAGCTGGGACCGCGTCTGCAAGGCCGAGCCATGCCACCCGACCAACTCGTATTAATTCCTTTCATTGTTCCCGCCTTTCTTCATTGTTCGGTATTTCCCAGCGTTAAATGTTGGATGCCTATTTTTCGTACTGTCTCGTGTTAGGGCCCAATGCCACTACACTACTCTCCCACCAGAATCAACGTGACGTTGGTTCGATACCAATTTGAGTGGGGATTATCGCGCGCCGGAGGTTACCAAGAATGATAAGAATCCTCCGGGTATTGATAAGCTGAAAGATAAATAAAAAAAGCGGAGGCAAAATCTGGTCGGGAAATACATATAACAATTTTAAAACGTCTGGTTTAATGACTAACACGCTTAAAATGAAAATTTAGATAAAGATTATTTGAGCTAAACAAAGTGGGATTATAATAATAAAATGATTCAGTATAAGCATATTTTAATAAAGTGCCGTAAGATAGTTAGTAATAGCCGTAGGTTAATAACATTTCCTGTTTAGGAATATTAAAAACAGCCAATATTAGAGAAATGTTAAAATTGGTATTATTTTTGGTCTAAATTATGAAATCAAATAACGTATGTGCCGGTAAGTTGTCCATGCGTTGATTTCCAATTGCATCTGTATTAGTAGGCTAACTGAAAGAACAAAAGTATAAGCGCGGAGAAGAATTCCAACTAGTGTTCCAGTTAGTTTGATACGGTTTATTTAGATATAGGTAGATTTTCTCGACCTCGTTTGTACTTGACCGCGATAGAATTTAGTAATACAACTAATACATATGAATTGTTATCAAAAAATTTTAAATACGTGAAAAGTAATCATTACGTGGATTTTGGACATATAGCTAAGAGCGATTCGTTAAACATGAGTGTATCCGTTAGAGATATGCTCTAGACTCAATGTTCTGATTTGCCATAGACTATTTATTTATATTCATACCTATCGGCTGATGGTACATACAAGTTAGTTGCAAGTGTCAGTTTAGTATAAGATGGAATGCTATTTCATTGAGACATAGTGATTATAAGTAATTGAAATCAGTTAAGCCTATGTGCCACCTTTCTAGGTGATGTGGTGCTGCAAGATGTGTTCGTCTAAATAAGTTTTTACAAGATGATTAACAGCGAGTGATGCTCATGTGATTACCAGGGAGAACATAAGTTGTAACCAAGGGGAGTACACTTATTTTATTATTTTATTTTAACACATAGATATTGGTACAAGGAAGTACCAAATACATATGAGCCACACGAATCTCAATTGATTTGTGTGAGGGCTGTGATACTTCCCGGGTGCCCAAACCGAAGCAGGAAGGGGAGTACACTCCCAACTCATGTCTATGATAATGGCCTGAACCTTAGTGTCGGGGTAAATTCGACATTGATGTTTTCAGTTTGCAGGAGATTTGCTCGACTGCTTATACTGATGATTTGCATGCATGATTGTGTCGCTAAACCTCCAATTAGACTGACAAGGTTTTGAGATATTTACTGAATGAGCAACTGATAAACATACTGTAATCATCCTTAGTGAATGAAAAGAAAAACAACACTACTTAATGATAATTATAAGTCGATTTGCTGACCGATTTGTTAATAGTTTCGTCAACTTTATCAATCATATTACGTGATTGTCAAGTCATGACAATGCTTTATGACGATATCCTGAAACCATTATGTTAAAATAATTATAGTGTTGATTGAGGATAATCCAGTGAAAAATAGATGCTGTTGCTTTGTGTGATTCAAAATTAACAGAAATTCGTAGCGTGAACGAATCCGGGTTACCTGTTTATATTACTAATGGTAATTTAAATATATTCGTGTACATAATGTTAATTTTAACAATAGGCTTCGGAGATTTAATTTTAAATATTTGTTTGTCGAACAACATGAGAATTTAGTTATTAAATTAGTGCAGTATGATAATACCTAGATTTGGTGACTTTATTATCCCTTATATGTTCGTCTTTTTAGGCTACTAATACACTAGACCAATTCGTAAACCCAAATACGTATGGCAGTAATGTCTATGACGGGTTTATTGAAAATGTTAAAGGCGATTCAGATGATTTTTAAATTTAAGAGGCATAGAGATATAATGCAATGCAAGTACGAGCCAGATTACCATGAAGGTTGTTGAGATATATGGAAAATTAAAAATAATAAACAGGGCCAAAATGAAAAATATTTTTCTAAAACGAGACGACTTATGGAATTTCAGTTAAGAATATGATGAGTTATAAACTTTACATAAGACGTCGCTGTAGTTAACTTAGCGATATTTATAAATGTGTGCAAAGGGAACTAAAAATAAGAAATGCCTTTAAACAGCATGTTTTCTTAGTAGAATGTTGTGGTATAAAAGTATTAAATATTTCTACTTAGTCCTGGGAGTGGCTCGTATGAAATATACAAAACCAGTCTAACAGAAAAAATCTAAGTTAAGAAGTACTTAAATCATAATAAATGAACCAGGAAAGGGAAAAAGTAAAACTCGCCTGGGCTATTTTTGCTTCCAAGTAATGATGATTTGAATTGGACAGTGATTCGAATCTGGACTATACACGAGATACTGTCGACTAAATTATTGGATTAACCCAGCATTGAAAACTGGATTTGTGTAAGTCCAAAATTAATTTAAGCCAAATATGTAGCATTGCCTGACGAACAGTCTAAACGAGATCTAAGATTGCAGGAAATTTATAGTTCAAACTCACCGTAAATTACTGGCATTTGCATCCTGTTTGGCCATGGAACTCAGCAATTGGAAATTAGGCAGGCAGTGGTCGGAAGAAAAGATATTGCAGGATAGTGTATAATTTAAAAATAGAATGTGTTAAGTGAAGGAACACTAAGAATCAGATCCAGATAACTATTTAGTCCTTGATTGCATTGTTAGCCAATGTATATTTAGGTTATTTACAGGTCATATTTGCTAGAGCTTGACGTTAAAACAAGTTTGTTTCGCTGAAGCATGTTAATGCTATTAAAGCTTGCTAATGAACCACCAAAGATAATAATTAATAAAGATGACCTGTTTTTATTATCGATTGAGCTAGTAGGTTATGAGTACTAATCAATATAACGTCACGATAATACATATGAGCACTAGTCGGAGGACTATTAGGATAATGGGTTTAAATAAGCAAAAATCTATCAAGAAAGTTGAAGTAGAAATACAGATTAACAATAATAAGTTGAGTTTCTTTAGTCGGGCTGACCAATGTAGAATTACGGTCTACTATGATATTAGCACTGCTCTAATAATAGACCTAATCCTAAAATTGTAGATTTATCATGATGTAACTGCCTAATCTATAAGATCTTACGTGGAAGTTACATCATCGTCTACACCGATTCATTGCATTGTAACAATTACCAATACGTGATAGAGAACAAGCTTAGGCTAGAGATAGAATATATTTAATATGAATAGAAGATACAAGATAACATTCAGCTGGGACCGCGTCTGCAAGGCCGAGCCATGCCACCCGACCAACTCGTATTAATTCCTTTCATTGTTCCCGCCTTTCTTCATTGTTCGGTATTTCCCAGCGTTAAATGTTGGATGCCTATTTTTCGTACTGTCTCGTGTTAGGGCCCAATGCCACTACACTACTCTCCCACCAGAATCAACGTGACGTTGGTTCGATACCAATTTGAGTGGGGATTATCGCGCGCCGGAGGTTACCAAGAATGATAAGAATCCTCCGGGTATTGATAAGCTGAAAGATAAATAAAAAAAGCGGAGGCAAAATCTGGTCGGGAAATACATATAACAATTTTAAAACGTCTGGTTTAATGACTAACACGCTTAAAATGAAAATTTAGATAAAGATTATTTGAGCTAAACAAAGTGGGATTATAATAATAAAATGATTCAGTATAAGCATATTTTAATAAAGTGCCGTAAGATAGTTAGTAATAGCCGTAGGTTAATAACATTTCCTGTTTAGGAATATTAAAAACAGCCAATATTAGAGAAATGTTAAAATTGGTATTATTTTTGGTCTAAATTATGAAATCAAATAACGTATGTGCCGGTAAGTTGTCCATGCGTTGATTTCCAATTGCATCTGTATTAGTAGGCTAACTGAAAGAACAAAAGTATAAGCGCGGAGAAGAATTCCAACTAGTGTTCCAGTTAGTTTGATACGGTTTATTTAGATATGGGTAGATTTTCTCGACCTCGTTTGTACTTGACCGCGATAGAATTTAGTAATACAACTAATACATATGAATTGTTATCAAAAAATTTTAAATACGTGAAAAGTAATCATTACGTGGATTTTGGACATATAGCTAAGAGCGATTCGTTAAACATGAGTGTATCCGTTAGAGATATGCTCTAGACTCAATGTTCTGATTTGCCATAGACTATTTATTTATATTCATACCTATCGGCTGATGGTACATACAAGTTAGTTGCAAGTGTCAGTTTAGTATAAGATGGAATGCTATTTCATTGAGACATAGTGATTATAAGTAATTGAAATCAGTTAAGCCTATGTGCCACCTTTCTAGGTGATGTGGTGCTGCAAGATGTGTTCGTCTAAATAAGTTTTTACAAGATGATTAACAGCGAGTGATGCTCATGTGATTACCAGGGAGAACATAAGTTGTAACCAAGGGGAGTACACTTATTTTATTATTTTATTTTAACACATAGATATTGGTACAAGGAAGTACCAAATACATATGAGCCACACGAATCTCAATTGATTTGTGTGAGGGCTGTGATACTTCCCGGGTGCCCAAACCGAAGCAGGAAGGGGAGTACACTCCCAACTCATGTCTATGATAATGGCCTGAACCTTAGTGTCGGGGTAAATTCGACATTGATGTTTTCAGTTTGCAGGAGATTTGCTCGACTGCTTATACTGATGATTTGCATGCATGATTGTGTCGCTAAACCTCCAATTAGACTGACAAGGTTTTGAGATATTTACTGAATGAGCAACTGATAAACATACTGTAATCATCCTTAGTGAATGAAAAGATAAACAACACTACTTAATGATAATTATAAGTCGATTTGCTGACCGATTTGTTAATAGTTTCGTCAACTTTATCAATCATATTACGTGATTGTCAAGTCATGACAATGCTTTATGACGATATCCTGAAACCATTATGTTAAAATCATTATAGTGTTGATTGAGGATAATCCAGTGAAAAATAGATGCTGTTGCTTTGTGTGATTCAAAATTAACAGAAATTCGTAGCGTGAACGAATCCGGGTTACCTGTTTATATTACTAATGGTAATTTAAATATATTCGTGTACATAATGTTAATTTTAACAATAGGCTTCGGAGATTTAATTTTAAATATTTGTTTGTCGAACAACATGAGAATTTAGTTATTAAATTAGTGCAGTATGATAATACCTAGATTTGGTGACTTTATTATCCCTTATATGTTCGTCTTTTTAGGCTACTAATACACTAGACCAATTCGTAAACCCAAATACGTATAGCAGTAATGTCTATGACGGGTTTATTGAAAATGTTAAAGGCGATTCAGATGATTTTTAAATTTAAGAGGCATAGAGATATAATGCAATGCAAGTACGGGCCAGATTAACATGCAGGTTGTTGAGATATATGGCAAATTAAAAATAATAAACAGGGCCAAAATGAAAAATATTTTTCTAAATCGAGACGACTTATGGAATTTCAGTTAAGAATATGATGAGTTATAAACTGTACATAAGACGTCGCTGTAGTTAACCTAGCGATATTTATAAATGTGTGCAAAGGGAACTAAAAATAAGAAATGCCTTTAAACAGCACGTTCTCTTAGTAGAATGTTGTGGTATAAAAGTATTAAATATTTCTACTTAGTCCTGGGAGTGGCTTCTATGAAATATACAAAACCAGTCTAACAGAAAAAATCTAAGTTAAGAAGTGCTTAAATCATAATAAATGAACCAGGAAAGGGAAAAAGTAAAACTCGCCTGGGTTGTTTTCGCTTCCAAGTAATGATGATTTGAATTGGACAGTAATTCGAATCTGGACTATATACGAGATACTGTCGACTAAATTATTGGATTAACCCAGCATTGAAAACTGGATTTGTGTAAGTCCAAAATTAATTTAAGCCAAATATGTAGCATTGCCTGACGAACAGTCTAAACGAGATCTAAGATTGCAGGAAATTTATAGTTCAAACTCACCGTAAATTACTGGCATTTGCATCCTGTTTGGCCATGGAACTCAGCAATTGGAAATTAGGCAGGCAGTGGTCGGAAGAAAAGATATTGCAGGATAGTGTATAATTTAAAAATAGAATGTGTTAAGTGAAGGAACACTAAGAATCAGATCCAGATAACTATTTAGTCCTTGATTGCATTGTTAGCCAATGTATATTTAGGTTATTTACAGGTCATATTTGCTAGAGCTTGACGTTAAAACAAGTTTGTTTCGCTGAAGCATGTTAATGCTATTAAAGCTTGCTAATGAACCACCAAAGATAATAATTAATAAAGATGACCTGTTTTTATTATCGATTGAGCTAGTAGGTTATGAGTACTAATCAATATAACGTCACGATAATACATATGAGCACTAGTCGGAGGACTATTAGGATAATGGGTTTAAATAAGCAAAAATCTATCAAGAAAGTTGAAGTAGAAATACAGATTAACAATAATAAGTTGAGTTTCTTTAGTCGGGCTGACCAATGTAGAATTACGGTCTACTATGATATTAGCACTGCTCTAATAATAGACCTAATCCTAAAATTGTAGATTTATCATGATGTAACTGCCTAATCTATAAGATCTTACGTGGAAGTTACATCATCGTCTACACCGATTCATTGCATTGTAACAATTACCAATACGTGATAGAGAACAAGCTTAGGCTAGAGATAGAATATATTTAATATGAATAGAAGATACAAGATAACATTCAGCTGGGACCGCGTCTGCAAGGCCGAGCCATGCCACCCGACCTACTTGGTCAACGCTTCGTCCAGTGAGGGTGGTTGCGAGCACTTGAAGGTCAAACTGTCTCAAGATGATTGGTGCGTCACATCGACAACTCGTGAAGTTTTTCAGAGGCGGTCAAATCAAGACATTTTTAGATTTGAATTGAGTTCAGCCACATCATGTCTGATAACGTTCGTCCTTCAAGTAACGACGATGATTTCATCGTGATGATGCATGCTTTAGGACGAATCTTCAATGATATTATGTTATCTCGGAGATTTACAAGTTGGGACAATTTTGAGACCTGTTTGAAAGAAGTTCATAAGGTAATATGACTTCTGTGGTTAATGATTATTTTTGTAGTATACGTATACTAGGTACGTTATGTCAGTATGTAAAAAGAACAGTGATGACCCAAATCTAAAATGCGTTCACAGTGGTACCCAGGTTGTTGAAATCATATTGTAATTAATTGAGCTTAGACATTAAAAATATCAATAACATTTTACAACGTGTTCAAGCAAACACTGAAGTTAAAGTACTAAGGGAACATATCTATGATTTGCTTCA
>CAMPQF010000023.1:0-24999 GCA_946903255.1 Schistosoma spindalis
TTAAAGTACTTCAGTTGAGGTTTAAATCTTGCTAAGGTTTGTCTTGTGATACCCTCTTCCTCACTGACTTACACTAGTGTTCATATTGTGTTATACACCTTAATCTGAGTAAAATGGTTGGTAGTACTCACAAATGTGGACAACCACATTGTTTGTTCCCTGTGGACGAAGGAATACAGTGTGATGAATGCAAAATGTGGTTCCATGAGATGTGCACCCGTTTAAGTCTCACTGCGTACAAAAGATGTTCAAAGCATAACTCACATTGGCTTTGCATGTTTTGTTGTGCAAACAAGACGTTACTAATACAAGAGACTATGAGCCTATTGGCTTTGGCCTGTAAGAAAAACGATAGGGCATGCACTGATAACACGAGCACTGACAGTGACGAATGTGTCAGTGTAGTACCTGCTGTTACAAGACGCCTCAAACACCCGAATTTGATTGACGGAAAAGTGAAATCTCCGTTAACATTAATGAGGGAAGAAGCACTACCTGAAACTGACATCGGTAACCATGTACCTCTAGTGGAAACCGAATATCTGAATAAGACCGTCACTGTTCCAAACAGTCCTGGTGTCCTGAGGGATGAAAAATGGACTACAGTACGGAAAAAACGAAGCGAAAAGAAAAAGGCTGTGGGCAGTGCGCAGGTGGTTAGCAAGTCATTGGTGGACTCCCATTGTGAGTCACAAAACGCACTACCGAAATCCGATAGTAAGAGGGAGAACCACACAGGTGTGACTGAAAAGAAGAATCTGATATCATCGAATATTATTGTAAGCAAATTACTGGAGTCAAACGAACCTGACCCCAAAATTAGACATGCGCATGATTTAGAGAAGTTGGGAGAATATATTCGTAGTATCTTACCGGATAACTCTGAAGGATTCCAGGTCAAAAAGCTGGTAAGAATAGGCAAGAGGACCGAAAAAAATGCTGAACCTCAACCATTTAGACTCCTTAAGGTCATCCTAGGATCAGAGAAGCAACGGGACCTCCTGTTAAGTAATGCTCGTTGTCACGACAATTCCAATATCCAAGTTAGACTTGATATGTCTCTCGAAGATAGAATAAAATGAAAGAAAGCACTAGCTGGACTAGAAATCTGTCAACAAAATGGTGAGGAAAATCTCCGGTTAGTGGGTTTTCAGATAGTCAGGTCTTGGAAGCGAATGCTACCAAGGCATGTATGGATAGGCTGTTCTACCTAGGAGTCTTATATGCCAACGCTCGTAGCCTAAGAAATAAGTTCTATGAGCTAGGAGCATTAGTGGACAGATTAAGACCACTCATCGTAGCAGTGACAGAAACTTGGTTAGTCCATCACTTCGACATTACTCCAGAATTATCGGGATACCATTACCTAAGGAGTGATAGACATAGATATAGTAAAGGAGGTGGCGTCCTGTTATATATATCCAATAATATAAATATACGCTCCTTTGTTAGCGAATCCCACGACAGCGGTACTTGTGAAGTTATTAGCTGTAAATTGGCTATCGGATGTAGTACGTTCATGCTCACTGTCATCTATCGCAGCCCAATCTGCTTAGCTGATGACTTTATTTTAGAGCACATTCACCTTTGGTGTACCAATACCAGATGCTTGGAAATAGAAAACTTTAATGCACCTGACATTAGTTGGACTGAAATGACCACAGAAGGATCTATAAACTCCTTTGATAGTAGGTTCCTGATAACAATGATGGAGCATGCATTAGTTCAGCATGTATCCAAACCTACACGTTTTGGTGCTAACCAAGGTTCTTCTCTGTTGGACTTGGTAATCACTCATGATACCGAGGATGTTGTCGACCTAAATGTTCTCCCACCGTTAATAAACAGTGATCACGCTGTTTTGTCATTCTCGTTTAGAACTAGGGACATGTTATACGATCAGGTTACACCCCGCCAAAATATATGGAAAGCTAACATATCAGCCATTCAGGAATGCGCTGCTAAGACAGATTGGTTTGTAGATACTAGCTTATCAGTTAAAGAAGCATGGCCTGTATTTAAAGGTAAGTTTAGTTTGGTTACGTCCTCGTTCATACTATACCTGGTACCACGAAGACCGAACAATAGTCCACCATAGATAACCAAACCAGTTAAGAAACTTCTTAGAAGAAGGAAGAAGCACTGGAATATATTCATCTCTACTGGCTTAGAACAATACCGATCCAGTTATTGTAAGACTAGGAATGCCTGTAAAGCTTTAATAAGTCATACTAGACGATTATACGAAAAACAATTGGTTGGGGATCCTAGAAACGCTTATTCTCGGATATGAAAAGGCGAACTCAGAGAAGCGATGGAATTCCATCACTTTTGACACAAGAAAATCCGTTAATCTTGGCAGAAGATGATACCGAAAAAATTGAAGCTTTATCGGAATATTTCAGTGAAGTGTTTTCTATCACTAATGAAGAACGACCAACGATTCATTATGATCGTGATGGCTCGCTGATGGATCCTGTGGTCACTGAGAAGGGTACTTTTTTAAGGCTACTTCAGCATATCAAACCTGATAAGTCCAGTGGTCCTGATAATATTCATCTTAGGATTATGAAGGCCATATCAGATGTAATTGCTGAACCATTAGCGATACTGCTTGACATGTCTCTAAAGCAGTCCAGACTGCCCAGAGACTGGAAAGACGCTATAATAAGTCCGGTGTATAAGGCTGGGAGTAGGGATTGAGTTACTAACTATAGACCTGTAAGCTTAACTAGTGCAGTTGTAAAACTGATGGAAAAAATCATTCGGATATCTGTTATAAACTATGTTGAAAGGCATAATCTTTTCTCCAGGGAACAATATGGTTTTCGGAGAAACCTATCGTGCTTGACGAATCTTCTCATTACAAGAGAAGCTTGGGCTGCTGCAAAATATCAGAATGCTCCTGTAGATGTGATCTTCATAGATCTAAGTAAGGCTTTCGATAAGGTCTCCCATTGTGGTCTTAAACTCAAACTGGAACGCTTCGGAATCCATTATACAGTCGTAGATTGGATAAGTAACTTTCTCCATGACAGGAGACAAAGGGTAAGGGTTAATGGGACCCTTTCCTCGTGGGTACCTGTAAAAAGTGGAGTTCCCCAAGGTACAATCCTCGGTCCTCCTCTCTTTTTACTTTATCTAAATGAATTACCAACTGTAGCAAAATCATCCGTTCTACTATTCGCCGATGACATAAAAATTTAGAGACCCATAAACAATATGTCAGATAGAATAGTATTACAGAATGATTCTAGCTCACTGGTGGCATGGTTAGACAGGTGGTCACTTGAAGTAAATCCTAATAAGAGTGTGTTGATGCAATTAAATAACAATGATTATTCGTATCACTATACAATACGTGGATTCGTACTACCCAAAGTAAGGAACTATAAAGATTTGGGTGTCATATTAAGTAGTGATCTCAAAACCACTAGTCACTGTGAGGCTGCTGATGCAAAAGGCTATAGGGTATTATGGTCTATTCGTAAGTCTTTTCAGTATTTAAATGATGAAATGTTTAGATTACTATGCCCTATTTATGTGCGGCCACATTTAGAATATGGAATTCAAGCGGCGAGTCCTTGTTTCAAGTATAAAGCAGATATGCTAAAGAGAGTCCAATGACGAGGTACTAAGATGGTACAAGGTCTATCTGGACTATCTTATGAAGACAGATTGAGACACCTCAACTCATTTCCGTTATCTTACCGTCGAATACGGGGTGATCTAATATTGGCTTATCGTATACTGAACGATGAACTTATTATTAACATGTCTTATCTTTTACTTCCGTCTAGGACTAATCGTTTGAGAGGACACTCGAAAAAAATTCAAAAGCCGAGATCAAATCGTTTACGTCTGGAGTTTCGTTTCTCTCATCGAGTAGTGAATTATTGGAATTCTCTACCGGAACACGTAATATCAGCACCTTCTGTTGATATATTCAAGACGAGATTGGACCTCCACAGTATTACAAACTGCAAGGATTATTACAGCTCGATAGGCCTCCTATCCTTATTACTGAAGACTGAATATCTGCCTCAGATACCCAGAGCATTGGTTTTGGCCCGTCTTTTGCTTTGAGCGCTTCAAGTTAGGCCTTAAACTGTGAAGTTCGGTGATGTCACAAGAACAATCAACCACAAACCAAGTGTCTCGACATCATTTGTCACTCCATGTGATTCACCTAATATCGATACCTTGAGGAGACTTTTAAAAATGAATGGATGGCCCTCAACACTCAGGAAACCCATGGATGGATATTCTTCATAGTAATCCAAAGACTGTAAAGGGGTCTGACTGAAATTATTTACCTCTGTGAAACAACTAAATGACGCCTACCTTGACTTTTGACCCGACAATATATTCCTGTCTTTCACTAATATACACAGGCAGACAGCTGGAAAATCACTTTTCTAAAAATCTGACGCAAATTCCAAAACATACACAATCCGTAATTTTGTGAGTAGTGGGAAAATTAACAACTCTCAAAATATTCATTATTTGAAGATGTCACAGGTATTCGTAGTTTGACAACGCTTTAACCAGTAACACGTTCTAATACGAAGCGCACCCACCAAGTAAAATCAAAAGACAGAAGTGAGGAGATCGAAGATATATTTGATAAGCTATCAACATATCGAGGATCGTTTGCACTAATCTGGCTAGCGATTGCGGCAGATGTTGAGCACGGCGTTCCCACACGTGATCTGGTGCGGATGCTTGACCGAGCGCCTTCAGCTAGATGAGTTCACTAAAACTGTGGTCAGCATCCAATGTCGAAAACTTACAGAGCTATTTGATTTTGGGGAATTATTTACCGCTAAAACTTATTGCTGTACAAATACTTAGTTAATGTTCCGGAAGATTCCAAACTGGAAAATATGAAGAAAGTGAAAAAGTAATGGACTATATATTCGTAGAAGTGTTGAGAAGACTTCGGTATATAGAAGTTGTCATTGTGTATAGTATGCCTAGCAGTGCAATCTTTAGGTATGCCGAAAAATACCCCACCACAAGTGTATGTGTATTGTCACGCTCATGTTATATAACACGAAGAGTACATGAAGTCCAAGTTAATGTATCCTGTTCCATTCTCTATCAGCTTAGTGGTACCACAGATTTTGACCACGTTATTAACCAGTCACTGCTTATTCGCACGTCATTATTTAAAAAGGTTAAAATCATCTGCAACAGGAGCTCGGTTTAACTTCGAACCATCGAAAATGTGCAGGCTAACCGACCCAGTTTATGCTTTGGCAATAGTCACAACAATGAGCGCTGCACAAACCATAAAGTACCTTCTATTGCTTATCCTAAAACTAAAGGCTTATTGAGTGCGGCTACCGGTACAATGATAAAGACTGCATATAATACAACCGTAATTACTGGTACTCATTCTAAACGACAAACTACTTTCGGTTCTCAAGCCAGTAATACCCTCGTAATGTCCCAGGGGGACCAATAAAAACTTGGTTACTTAATCTAACAGAAATCTTCGCAGAGATTCTATTGAAAGTAATAACTGTTTTCTACCGAAATACAAAATCATACTAAATCCTCTTAAAATAACTCAGCAGTAGCAGGTTCTATAACACACGCATAAGTCTAACAGTATGCAATCATTGTAGCCTGCAAAAATGTTTGTCTGTCACCATGCGTTCTCGATGTACCTAAGTATTTCAGAGCAAACCTTAAACGTTTCTTGAATTATGATATAATTACACACAACAAAAATACCTCTCTTAGCATTAATCTCAGGCAATTCCTTGCTTCTGACGTGAAACATACAACCACATTAATGACTTACAACGGGGCTAGAATGTCCAACAGCACACAAGACCTAAGATGTTGGTCATCTTATGCACCCTCCTAACGATCCTAGGTTCTACCTGGGTGAAACCCCCATTTCCCTACTTAAAAATAAACACCCAATCATTTTTAGCATTTCCCCTCAAAATTCATGTTATTTTATCCGCACCTGTTAATCAATGAACAAATACTTTTTCATTCACTAAATAAGCTAATGATTTATCCAATTTAATTTTCTCTGCTAAACGCCTCATCTTAGGTTTCAAGATCACTTGACTAGTCTATGCTGAATTCTTATCACTGAAGCCTGGTGGATTTAAACTCCGTGTGGATATTCGCGAAATGTACTATAGTGTTCGAAATTCAGTCATAGGTGAAGGTTGTGTGAATATGTGCGTAATCTGATGTCTCATGGAATATAGTCTTCTCATAGGGTAGTGAATTGTTGAATAATGCTACATTCGTAACTGTAGATGATTGTTCTCATCCGCATTTCATAATAGGTTGCTTTCGAAGACCGCCAACTGCTGCTCATACAGTGAGCGCACATTTAAATCAAGTATTCACATAATTAACGTCTCTATCTATAGCTAAGTCAGTAAGAGGCTATTTCAATATGTCCTCTGATTGTTGGAATTAACTACGTAGTCCTTCTCATTTTGCCAAATTCACTAAAGTGTCAGAAGGAAGCAGATGGACACAGGTGGTCAATAAGCTCACTAAAAAATAGACATTTGGGCTCAATTTCCATACGCAGTGCCCAAACATATATTTAACATGGTGATCTTGAAATTTCAGGCATCGAAAACAAAGTTTTAGCCTACTGGCCTTATGACAAAATTGTACTAAGTGATCCTAGTTGGGATAGGTTCCCGTCGTATAATGACGTGAATGATATACTGGATTAATTTTATTTTAGTATCAAGACTTGTCTGGACTTAATCGCCCCATTAATAACGAAAACACTAAGCATCCCTTAATGTGATTATTTTCCCATCAAGTTCAGATCTAAGTTGAGGGAGCTGAGAAAAATGTTAATTGTTCAACATGAATTCTGTCATCCTCAATATCGAGCCAGTATTTAGACGAATCAAAACTTTCAGCAAACAAAGGAATTGGAAGCTGAAAGACGAATTTATAATTAACAAAACAAGAACTGGTTTTAAGCAGCTACTATAAAGAAAATCTTTGTATTCAATCTAATATTCCTACTGTCCTAAAAGTGCATGATGAACTTATAAGAGACCCAGCAGAACTATTTGAACCGCTTAGCAACGCATTTGTATGCAATTTCATTAACTGTGAAGAAGATTGAGGCACAAACATGGATACTCTTTTTCTGTGGCTAAATGACAATAGGATAGTAAAAAACATTTACATTATTCATTTTAATATTATCTTTATGTTAATAAATAACCATGTTGGAGTAAAATTGAATTAAATGGCAATATCATATGTAAACCGTAACTGTCATTTTAAAAGAAATCGGCTATAACTTTAACTAGACATTGAAGACTTTAAAAAATGTTTGGTTCTTCGACATATTTACTTGCAGTCAAGGTTCTAGAATTTTTAACAGCCGTCAGTCAAACGAAAGATTTTATGTTCATTGGATATAACTTCGTTTTGTTCAAATTTTGACATATCCTGTTCATTTACTAGAAATTAGACCACTTAGGTGAATAATTGTAAATAATAGCAATTAGCTTCATATCACAAATAAAAATAGTTAACATGAAGATATATAAGAACATATGAATGAGATGAATAAGTCTGTTTGCATAAATTAGCAACAGAATAGTATCATCAACGGATGTGATATCGCCTGAAATAAAGCAGATAATAGTTTGTTCACCAGAACAGTTATAAACGTTATAAGGAGAGTAGGAATTGTAAAATTATATTTGGCATGTCAGTTATCAGCATTTTAGACAATTTAAAAGCTGACATTCACAATCATTTATTAGGTGGAGTAGATAACAGGAATTCATATTTAAGAGCAACTGTAAAATAATTAAAATGCAGCAAATGAACGGTTTTATTAAATTTTAAAGTGTAAAGACTAATTAGTTTAAAGAACGGCTTTAAACATGTCTTACTACCAATATGCAGGTAAATTGAGAACGAACACTTTCTCATAAGCTAAGTTAACCTAGTTGTAGCGTACAGTTTTCGAGTATTATGAACTTTAAAGATAGATGGTGAACATTGACCCACATTTAGTCATAATCCATGCGCGGTTCCTACATTATAGCAGAAACAATTTGTAAATAAAAGCAAACCACTGATGAAAAATAGTTGAGTTACATGAATCTTCACCTCTCAGTTGAAAACCGAAGACTGAACTTGTTATCAAAACTTGATTAGGAGGTTCGATCATATGTTTGGTCCACCACGTTCTGAATATTTCATCGTGATTTCGACACTATTTATTCAACTTCTTGAATGATATCACACCGAATTAAATCACATGTAGTGACTAATGTGCCGTAATTAAAAAGAAATAATGAACTTCTGAATGATGATCGTTTCCGATGAAACATGTTTCTACACAATGATATTATACATATATTATCATAGAAATACATCCGATGAGGGGTGTTGGCTACCAATGATATTAATTTAGCCAAAGGTTTGTATCACCAAGGTTTAAGCAACAATAATACTCTGAGCAGGGTTGGACAAGTCCTATACTATCTCAGTCCTCCTAAGCAGTTGAGACGCAAATGTGGAGAAGCTATCGAAAAAAAGTGAATTGTTGTATTGTACACAATTAATACTTCAATCTCTATGTCTGGGTCAGTCCTGCAACTCGTATATGCATAACATAGGACACTATAATAACTCCGCTTTAGGCAATGAACATTCTTATGTATTTATCGACTACTGTTTTGGATACTTGGTTGGTCGACAGTGCGCAATCTAAGTACCAAACCCAACATTCAAATACGAAATAATAAAACCTCATTATGTCTAAAAAGTACGAACTACTATAGTTATAGTTCGTTTCCAACTTGCGAACTACGGATTGATTTTTAACAGCTACTATAAAGAAATACTTTGTATTCAATCTAATATCCCTACTGTCCTAAAAGTGGATGATGAACTTATAAGAGACCCAGCAGAACTATTTGAACCGCTTAGCAACGCATTTGCACAGACATTCATTGTATGTAATGAAGATGAACGCACAAAGAGCAGTTTAAGCTCACATACATCAGCAGACCTAGAATTCACGCAGAATATTGTGAGAGATGCGTTAAGGGCATTAAGACCTCCCCGAGGTGGTTACGTTGGAACACCGGCCAATAAGTTAAAAATGGGGGTTCTGACACTAATTATGCCTACTAAAACATTTAATCTGTGCTTTGAGACAAGCATTTTCCCTAGGCAATAGAAAGCCTGATACGTCGTCAGATACTTTAAAAGAAGTCTGGACTAGACGTAGACAAATATCACCCAACCAACCACATAACCATCGTATCTGGTACTGCGGAGAAAAAAACTGCAACGGAGATTAATATTCATCTTGATTAGCAACACTTGATCACGTCATCGCAACGTGGTTTCATTTCCAAAAATTAAGGACAAACAATCGTTCAGAATCATTTGAATATGTAATGAACAATGAAAATGAAGAGAAACCAGTTGACAATCTGTACCTTGAATTCAACAAAGCACTAAGAAACGGAGGAAATATCCTCGTAGCAAAGAACTTTCCAGACGTTTTGAGAAATAAAACAGTTTATTAAACCATAAAAATTGCCTTCCCAATATACTCAGATACTGGACCTAGCAGAAGCCTTCATTGCCTATGATAATACAGGTTTTCCAATCTTCTGTCCAAATAATGTGAAACTTAAGGTTTTGTTTGAACATCAGCGACGAAAACATCTCAATTGTCACATAGAAAGTGTTGATAAAACAGATGGGCTTAACTTGTGGTTTTCAAAAACAAATATTCATTTACACTAAACTAAAACGAAATGAAAATATTGATTAATCATAATAATGTACCTTCCGATCTTCATTGGAACGTGAACGGCGCCATAGCCTCGTAAAACATCTTTACCAAAGACGTCAACGCCATAAGCATGAAGAACGATTTGAGGCCCTTCAAAATTAAACAATATGAACTAACGTACAACCGAATGGGTTCGTGGATTTCCATGAAATATCTATCGGAAAATTGAAATTGTTCTGATCATTGCAACCGACACCTTTAATAGAAATTTGAGTCATCACTTCATCGAGACCCTGCCATATTTCTGTTATATATGGCATTCTAGAATCTTACGGTTAATTTGGTCCAGTCTTGACCAGTTGCGAAGCAGTACTTGCACCATATATAGTCGTGGAGTGGAAACTATGGAATACATCATAAGCTCTAATATCTTACGTAAGCCTTTTCAATCTGTCCAGTGACTGACAACAGAAAGTAACCACCTAAACTACCATAAGATTGTAACACGTATTAGCAACAGCTACCTAAGGGCGGAAGAATCTGAAACAACAGCACACAATGATTAACCGAGCACTTCACACCACAGAGAGAGAACACGGAATGCAAGACACCAGTGTTATATTTCTGAAATTCAAATGTGCGGGGAAATGTACAGAAGAGGGCGTTAGTTTACAAATAGTTTTATGAGTCGTCCTGTAGGCTCAGTGCATGTAGAGCTTGTTCTTCTTATTCTAAAGCATATATTCTTGGTGGTCATGCAACAGAAGGAAAACGGAATCTATTAACACCATATACATGATGATTTTAACGCTGTTACATCGCCCCCTCTCCTAATAGGGCACTGTCCTCAGTGCCCGGTCTTGGGCACGGGTATGTTGTTCCTCCTTCTGATGGTACTTCATAAAATCTAGTGGCCGGCGGTGGATCGGCAGACTGAGCATCGAAGGAAACTGTCATTCGATCCGGTTTAATTTGGTTGTAGTGTATCGTTATTACGTCGTCTTTAGGTCGTTGTATGTTACGCAGTACAAACGTAGTGGGGGATCGGATGAGGATAATTTCAAAAGGGCCTTGCCAGGGCTGGTGGAATTTACTGCAACTCCCTAACGATGTCATGGGGTGGCGTAGCCAGACGCGATCTCCGACTGTATACCTTGGTCCCTGCACCTGACGATCGTACATGTCTTTTTGGTGTTCGCTAGCCTTACGCAAGTTGATATTGACCAGGCGGTATGCATCAGCTAAGCGGTTGCGGTTGCGTGAAGCAAGACAACTTGATTATATCTCTCAATTTACTACAGACATCAGCTTTATCAAAGGTCACATGAACATTGTCGCAGATGCACTATCTAGGAGGGACATCAATACGATGGTACGCAATCCCGACATCAGCCTTAAAACCTTGGCTAAACTACAAGTAGACGACGCAGAATTAAAACTCTGCAAAGAAAAGTCTAGCTTAAATCTCGAACCTGTACCAATTCCCATTTCAGATACCTTCATCATGTGCGACACTTCAACAGGCAACAATCGTCCTTTCGTCCCACACGTTTGTAGACGAGAGATATTCCTACACTTGCACAGTCTTTCACACCCAGGCATCAGAGCTACAACAAAGCTCATTATTGAACGTTTTGTGTGGCCGAAAATCAATTCAGATGTTAAACGTTGGACACGTAGCTGCCTCCAGTGCCAACGCAGTAAGACACAGAAACACATATACAGTCTAATTGGGAAGTTCCCTATCCCTGACAAACGTTTTCAACACATTCATCTAGATGTAGTTGGTCCACTTCCACCATCAAATTCATTCACACACATCCTCACCGCAGTGGACAGATTCACAAGATGGGCTATAGTGTGTCCCATTGCCGACACTTCTGCAGAGACTGTAGCCGCCGCATTCCTTGACCGTTGGATATCAAACTATGGAGTACCATCTATCATCACTACAGACCGTGGTTCCCAATTTCAATCTGTCTTATTTCAAGAACTTACAAAACTTCTGGGCGTGAACCACATCAAAATGACAGCCTACCACCCAGCAGCTAATGGTTTGGTCGAAAGGTTTCACCGACAACTAAAAAGCTCTCTGATGGCACAAGAGGATACATCAAAATGAAGTGACGCATTACCACTCGTACTCCTGGGCATTCGTTCAGCTATGAAAGAAGATACAGGTTGTACAGCCACTGAGCTAGTTTACGGTATAACCCTTACACTACCAGGTCAACTAGTGGACGCAGACCCATCAACACCAACGGACGTAAATCGTTTTGCGAGCCGATTACTGCATATTATGCAACGAATTAAACCCGTACCGCCGCGTGAACATAACAATCGAATACAACTCGACAAAAACCTAGAAACATGCAAGTTTGTTTTTGTTCGACTTGACGCAGTTAAAAAGCCCTTGAAACAACCATAGGAAGGACCTTATCAAGTAGTTAAACGAAAAAACAAACACTTCGTCATCAATAAAAATGGGAAGAAGGAGACTATCTCCATAGATAGAATAAAGCCGGCTTTCTACGAAGTTCAACATGACAAAGAAAATAGCACTACATGTAATCAACCCCTCCCACTAACCACTACGACACTAGGGGAGGATGAAAAACCGAGTAGCGAACCTACTTGTTTAATTAGTTCAGGCAGAATTGTAAAAAAACCCAGACGTTACATACAATTCGCCGAATAAAAAATTAATATTCAAAACAAATAATTATCGATGTCCTACACTTTTAAGTTCACACAATTTTTTTTCAACAAAATCTATGACGATTTTTTTTACGGTGTACATAATCAATCATTTTTTCCACCATTACTCGTTTTGTCAGTTTTTAAAAAAAAATTTTCTGGCACATCAATAAACGAGTAAATTCTATTTAATTATTTATTCATTGTACACAAAAATAAACACTTCATTTTTTGTGAGTTTATTAACAGTTTCGCACATTATTAGCATTTTTAGCAAACCAAGACATTAAATGTCTATATTTTCACCCTTTTTGTTGTTGTTATGCTATGCTACATAAACGTCATATATTTTTTTACACAATAACACACTGTATATTACTAAAACGCACGTCATAACCATCTCCACAACATTATTTTTTGGTTATTACTGTAACTATAATTTGTTTGCATACATGTATCTATAATATTCTTATATATTTTTGGTAATATAACCAGTGTTACCTCCGGACACTCTGGGGGGAGCAATGTGGAGATATGCCTGACAAGTTTATTTTGTAAATAGTTTTTAATGTTATTTGTATTTATTCTGTCAATTTCCCACTGCATGTACATTTATCATTAAATAATTGTACCTGTTGTTTAAGCGCATGACCTTGAACACTTTTCCGTTGTGATACTACATAGCGTGACACGTTTGTGGTTGTTTCTAAAATACACTATTTCGCACATACCTCTCGTTCTACATTCACTCGCATTTGCGTTAACCGAAGTCTGAATCAAATACCATTTACCTTTACATACTGTAATTGGAATATACCACTGGATCATATCCTTAGGGAATCCATCAAACTTACTGGAATTATTAACCATCTATAATTGTGGATATTTAATGCCAGATCAATTTGGAACACGCACTCTCCTGGTGAACTAAGTAACGTTCCTTATTTCTATTGTGTTTATAAAATTTGACTTATATATATAAATATTATTATTTGTTATTACTAACTCTGTTATTATCTTTTGGGTTATTATATTGTCTGTTCCACCACAACTCACGAATCGTAACTTTTTTAGTCCGTAACACAGTAGTCTGAAAGATCAAAATAGAAGCATTATACCCACTTCTTATAATATAACCAAGCGTATAGGAATATGCATAGCATATTTCAAATGAAATAATTTGTCGCATAACAGATAAAAGGAAAATTAAACTCGAAAAAGCAGAATCGGATAAAAGAATATTTAAATGGATAAAGGCAGGTAACAAATCGAAATAAAATTAAGGCAAAATTCAAATCGAAGGTAAATCGGATTTCGAGGATAAGCATTTACTATACTGGTGTACAGTGACCAAGGCTAAAAACATTTCGTACAAAGGTTTTACAAATTGCTGAGACGTAAGCGGACAAACAATTACAAGAGACAAACTTATGAGTCATTAACACAAGCTTCAATTTCTCCCACAAAATTAGAATTACACCAGCTAAGACTTTCGGAATTCGTCTTAAAGTTTCTCTTGTGAATGCTCTATATTTTGGTTTTATGTGATAATCACCCATTTTCCTACCTTAAATGGACAGTTAACATCTCTGATGCTAATATGTTTATGATAAGCACCACATTTTTGTTTCAAATGATAGAAGGATACGTTATTTTGTCCATGAGTTTAGTTTTTTATCTTTACTTGGAATTATGTAGATTTTACTGACATTCTTGATCTTAGATTTACTTAACAACTGGACGTCGACACCTCAGTATTAGGTTGATTCATAACGCTTTTGCTCGCAACAACTTTATAATTAAAAGATGCTATTCCAGCCATATCAGATTTCATATATGAATGAGATCGAAGATACGCTGAGAAGCGTCTGTTCTGACCTGGAAAGCAGTTGCAATGGATACGTTGCACCTCACTCATGATCTGGTGCGGAAAGGTGTCTGAGCGTCATCAGCTGGGGTGTGTTCAGTGAAACTGGGATCAGCATCAAATATCGAAGAATTACATAACTATTTGTTTTGGAAGTTTGTCTACACAAACAAATAACTTCCCCCTACTAAAGCGATAGTGATGGCCTTGATACATGGCCAGCCATAAGTTTAAGTCATAAGACCATGCCGATGGCGTGCAGTGGAATTGAGTCCTAACCACACAATCCTCAAAGCTGAACACTTGACAACTGTGAAACTAGATATTCGATATTTAACGCCAAGAAAAACTCAACGACGGAGAAGACGGGAAGAATGAATTGAATGAATTCGAATTGATCGTATGACGTGGCTCGGCCTCGCAGGCGTGGTCATTGTTTAGTGTTGTTATATACCTTTTACTCATATCAAGTATAGTTTTATCTCTAGCCTAAGTGTGTTCCTCACCATATATTGATGACTTTTTACAATGCAATATGTTGGTGTAAATAATAATGTGACTTCCAAGTAAGATCTTATAGATTAGGCAGTTACATCATGACAAATCTACAATTTCAGGATTAGGTATATTATTAGAGCAGTATTAATATCATAGTAGACCATTATTGTACAGGCGCACTCTTTTGTTAGGTTGCTATAATAATAGTAATTCCAGTTTACAGGCAAGATCAAATTGTTACAAATGATAGTTTCCAACTGTAGTAAATCACTCAGCTGAGTCGATAATTTATAAGATATGAATGTAGATGGTTTTAGTCAGTATCACAATTGGCGTGATTCATGAAAGTTGCGTTGCGACATGCAACTGATGATCGATGGTAGATTCATGTGCAGTTAAGGGCTTCTAGAAATCGCAATCTTATATCCCCTTGGAATACTTGAGGCTTTAAGGATGGTGCAGAACGAAGTAACCCTTTGCGTATCTCAAATAGGCTGAAAAATGTTGCAAGAAAACAAAACAAAACAAAAATGAGCGAGAAGCAGAGCAGACAATGTTCATGAGGAAATAGTTAGAGTATCGCTACTCAGCCTCATTCTATTTTATTAAAGTATTTATTAAGCAGGAGCATCCTAATAAGTTAAATAAAATAAGTGTAAGCAAGGTGTGAGTGGATAAATAACTGACAAGTGGAGGTGGTTCAGAAAGTAACTGAGAGTATGGGGATATGTGTAGTTATAAAATAAAGTGTTAAAAACAGTGTTACGATACACAAATGGCTGTCTCCCTTTATTTTATCGACGCTATTGGAGCCTTTTTTAGATTTTATAGGGTCTTGAGTAGGCCTCGTTTTTCGGCGAAGTTTCTAGTTTGCTTGTAATAGGATTACTGGGTAGGAAGTGAAACAAATTCAACGTTCAAAACACGATTCAATGAAGTATTTAGCATGATGAATCAGCATCAATACCACTAGTTCGTGACATTCCACTAGACCATAAGGAGCCGTAGTTTAACAAAATGTTCTGCCCTACAGACATGGGTGGATTGAAGTTATCTCCCCGCCATCATGTTTGCTGGTCAGTAACGCCACCCTCCCTCCTTTCGTGATGTTAGGCTCTCTTACGTTTGTGGTAAGTATACGTACTGCTTTAATCAAAGCCCATAGTTGGAATACACTTACAACGCACTTGTTTTTAGTGTTTTACGGTGTGTAGTGTATATGCGTTATTTCTTAGTCTAGAGGCTGGGTCGTGAATCATAGTTGGACAGGAGGTTAGAAATAAGAGTCCATATATCGCTTTAAGGAGAAATATTAAATTATTCTTTAGCTTACGGTGCCATGAAGGTTTTAAAGAGAGGTGCTTACATCTATCTGTGTAGTCGGCCTTCGAGTTACTTCCTAGCAGCTGGCGTGTGAAGCGTTTTTGAACGTCTTCTACTCTTATCTTGTCGGTGGTATTCATATTAGGGAAGATAAAAGAGCAGTATTCGAGGGAAGGTCGCACACATATTTTGTAGAGAGTAAACTTAGCATCTGTTGTGAGGAAATTTCTCATTATGAAACCAATTTGCCGTCTACATTTGGAAATAATAGATGAAGCACGTTCTTCAAAGTTCAGACTTTTTGTGTAATTAATACCTAGATCGTGTACTGATTTGAGGTTCGGACTGTGCTTTTGTTCAAGTGAAGCTTCAGTTTACAGGGATGCTTTCCAAACTGCATGTTCCCGCATTTGTTGAGGTTAAATGGTAATTGCCATTTTTCACTCCAGATAGTTAAGTTATTGAGGTCATTTTGGATCAGGGGTACACTTTCGTTTAGAGTCTCAGGCTTATAACTGTATACTATCTTGAGATCATCAGCATATAAGTAGGTTTTCCCGAATGTTATGGTGTTGCATATATCGTTTATATACATACGAAACAAGAGTGGGCCTAATACGCTTCCCTAGATGACTCCACTAGTTATTGATCTAGGTGATGAGAGACAGTCATTGTACTCTACAATCTGTTTACGTTCGGTTAAGAACGAAGCAAACCATGAGTACAGTGGTTCGTTTATTCCGAAGGACTTCAGTCTGACGAGAAGCCTTTTATGTGGGACCTTGTCAAAGGCTTTTTTAAAGTATAAGAAGAGGACTGATACAAGTAGTCCGTTGTCTCTTTTCAGAGTTATATCATTCAGGTAGTCTGCTAGGCATGTATCGCATGTCCTGGACCTAAGAAATCCATGCTGGGAGGTCGAGATGAGATTATTAGTAAGTAGATGTTGGACTACAGCCGTCTTAACTACTTTTTCCATCACTCTAGATACAACTGAAGTTATGTTTATGGGTTGATAATTGTCATCATTTTCTTCAGGTCCTGTTTTGATTTTCGGAATGATATGTGTAGTTTTCCAGGCAGTAGGGTAACACGCTGTAGAGAGTGATATCGCAAACAGTTTGAGAAGCAAAACACACATATCATCACCTCCACGTTTTAGCATGCTAGCTGGAATACCATCTGGTCCATCAGTGTATGAGGTTTCAATGTACTAATTGCCTTGGAGATATTTTGTACATTGAAGTCTACATTAGTAATTTTACAGGAAGGTATTGGGATTGGTTCTGAATTGTCTAGTGGTCTTTCGTTAGCTAGGGAGAAACAAAAGTGTTCACTAAAGAGTTCCCTAACAAGATTAGGGTCTTCGTATACTTGTTTGTCTTTAATGAATATGCTCCCTCTCGATTTGGAACGTTTAAGTTTATTTTGAAGGAGTATGGTGAGTGCAGAGGAGTTATTATTAAGTTCGACTGTACGTTTCTCCTGTGCGACTGCTTTTTGTGTACATATTGCTTCTGTTCAGATAATTATTTCAGTCATCGTCTTTAAAGAGGAAATGTCGTTAAAGTTGTGGAATCGAATACAATGTCTTTGAAGACGTCTTCGTGTACCGACCCGTATATAAAGATCTTTAGAGGACGTAGGTCTACAGTATTCTAAATGTGCGATTATGTTGATGATACTTCTGATGTTGAGATAAAATATATTGGTTAGTGTGTCGGTATTGTTTGCAGTAAAGAAAGTTCCCCAATCAGTGCTTCTTAGGTGATTGTGGAAGTTATTCCAATCAACCTTGCCGTAGTTTCTACGTAGTGTTACGGTTTTACGTCTACCGGTTGTGGTTTTTATATTAAGGCTGCATATGACAATGTTATGATCACTACCTGGAAACGTTTTTCCAATATACACAGTATTGGGGGTGAGGCCACTGGTAAAGACTAAGTCCAAGATATTTTGATGTCTGGTAGGGCCATTGACATACTGAGTCCATTGTCCGAGCTCTAGACATTCTATAAATGATTCATAACGCTTCGGCGCCCTGATTGGGAACCAAGAAATTTCGGGCAAGTTGAAGTCACCACAAATAAGCTTGCCTGTGAATGGAAGAGATGATGCTAGTGTGAATACTTCCGATAGTACTGCTATGTCATCTATTGATGCGTTAGGTTGACGGTAAACACAGCCGAACAGTAAGGCAACAGAATTCGACGGCTTAAATATAATCCACACCGAATCCTTCAGTTTGTTTAGTTCAGGCATATCACATAGTAGTGAGTTTAGGCTAGAGTGAGCGTACATAAGGCATCCTCCACCTCGTCCATTCAATCTATCACTTCTATATAGGAAATAGTTATCAAGAGATATACTTATTTCGGAAAAATTACTGTTGGTCCATGCTTCAGATATCATTATAAGTGATGGATACAAATATGGCTAAATCCGTCTTTTTATTGCAGATCGACCTAGCGTTGATGAGACATATATATTAAACAAATGGCCTACTAGGTTAAAATGAGTGAGAGTAACTCGAATAAAGTCGTTGTAACCCTCGCGGGTGAGATGAGTTTGAAGTGAGGGATTAAATGCTCTTCAATAGCTCGGTATTTTGATAGCTAGACTTAGTGGGGGATGTATCAAATGAGCTAGTGAAGTTGATTGGGGAGTTTACCCAGGAGGAAAGCGTGGGAGTACTCTCTGATGGAAACTGTACGGGGGAAACGCGTTTATGTTTTGCATGTGGTTTGAAATAACTTGAGCTATATTCTTCAACAGAGGTGTCACTAGAGGTCGTATTCCAAAAAAATCTTGTACTGGCCTGCTGTGAAGTGTATGGTTGTTTGCAAAATAGTCTTGGTGGTTAGGCGCGTAGCCTCTGTTATAACTATTTACGCTAGCGTGAGAAGGGTCTGCTGCGCGTAACTGGAAGGAGTTGCGACTATTATTGTAAGTGGGAGTCGTTTCTATGTGGTGGGTTGGTACTAAAGGGTGTGAAAAGTTTTCTTTCTGAGAGTGGTTACAATTATGATCCTGGGGAATGTAGATAGGGTGTGAGGTGAGAAACCTATTATTACCATTCTTATTAATGGTTTTAAGCTTTAGGGGATGCTTGGAGTGATCAGTACTCCGATAGTATTTGTTAGTCTGCGTGGAAAAAGGCTTGTTACGCTGTAGCCCACTACCCATTTTACAACTTAGAGGTGTTGAAGGCAAGTTATATGATATCAGCGGGGAGAACCTGTTCACTGTTGTTGGGATACCTATAGAGCAGTTGGGTTCAACCTTATGCGTTCCCCTATTCGGTATTGTGAGTCTTGTCTTCCCACCCTTTTTAGTCAGAGCTGGAGTCTTCCGTTGTTGCTGTGAGATGAAGTTAGGTTTATTCGAGTCAACCTGTGAAGTATCTTTAGGAGGACTAACTTTTAAGTGTATAGGTTTAGTTGGATGCGTGTTGTCTCACGACTCACATCTGAGTACATCACTAAGCGAGCAGCTGGGATTAGACATGTCGTTATGTTTTTTGGTGACAGTTGGGGTCCGTATCTTATCTAAAGGTTTCCGATCATCAGACCCCTCTAGATCAACAGAGTAATCGACCGTTCGTGGAGTGATGTCATGCTTATTGTTGCAAACTGACTCTGGCTGATTATTCACTGTAATACTACCATGCAATCCTATCGCTTCACGTCTTCTTACACGACGTTGACAGGGCGTAAGGTCTGGAGTGACTTTTATACTTTTGTATGGAATGTGTGAGCTAATATTTTTGCTGGAATCGATAAACTGTTTAGCATCGTTACAACAGCCAAACATAAACAGGAGGGGGCAAGTAGATCTGTCTGACTTTTTTCTAAGGCGTTTGACTTTGCGGTAAAAGTTCAGCATACCACATGCTCTAAGGCAAATATCCCTCAACTTAGAAGGGTGTATGCGGTGGAGGAGGTTATACGCAACTGCATTGAAGGAGGACATCACTTTTTTCGTCACTTCTTCAGCCATAAACTCCAAAATACACTCAGCCTTAGTGAGTTGCTCTAGATTCCTATCAGTGTCAAGGCCGCATATGTGCGTGAGGGGTGCTAGTTGCTCAAGCCTGCTGTTTATTTCGGCTAGAGAGTTTTGTAGTTGACGGATGTCAATACTATATCTATCAGTATTTTCATGTGTATGAGACGAACTATTGGACTCTTTAGATTTTGAAATCATAGATTTGGGTCTTGGTAGAACGTACTGTCTGGTAGACTGTGTTGACATTTCGGTGCACGTAGGTATAGTGTCCTGTATGTCAACCAGTCTTACCGTTGGCATACTGCACGCAGAGATGGAGGGGCAGTAACGTGGAAATTCAGGTGATATTGGTGACATTTGTGTACAATGCGCATATTGTTCACTTGTCAAAGGTTCGACATTGTCAGGTACTGAGTCGTCAGTCATAGGTTTTACAGATTTGGACCTTTTATTTGGCTTAGAAGTTGGTGAAATTTCTCTTTTACTGGAGTTATTGGCCGTGATTTGAAACTGGGTAGAGAGCTCGTTAAATCAAATATAATATCAGAGTATTAGTAGTTGTTAAGTATTAACCTGGTTAATACAAGGATCGGAGACTATGAGTATATAATAAATTTTAGATTTAAGTCTAAAATCGGAATAATAGGAGCTGATAGGTATCCGTCGAAAATGTTTTTTATTTTTCAGGTAAAATGTACCCGAAATACAAGATGGGATGATAGTCTCCGTATAATACACCCTACAAATGAACAAGTCGAAGAATTTCAAGACCACGTGAAAAACAGTTACCACTTTCAAATTTCGCTCAGCAAGGATATGTCCACGGGTATCTAATTGCCTTTCCCGCTTTATAAGAAGCCATGAAGTAACGTAGAAATTCCCACACATTACGTAATAGTTTACACCCAGACAACAGCATATTTCAAACTTCGCGTGCCTCATCAATGTAACTACAAACATGCTTCATCTTCTATTCAAGAAGATTTGGGACGAGCAACAAGTGCCGATTTACTGGAAAGAAGGACACCTCATCAAGATTCCAAAGAAAGGAGATCTGAGCAAGTTTGAAAATTACAGAGGCATTACGCTACTGTCAATACCAGAAAAAGTCTTTAACAGAGTGTTACTGAACAGGATGAGAGACGCAGTAGACGCTCAACTTCGAGATCAACAAGCTGGATTCCGTAAGGACCGGTCGTACACAGACCAAATTGCAACACTACGGTTCATCGTCGAACAATCAATTGAGTGGAACTCGTCACTGTATATCGACTTCATTGATTATGAGAAGGCATTTGACAGTGTAGATAGGAGAACGTTATGGAAAATTCTTCGACACTACGGAGTTCCTGAGAAGATTGTCAATATTATCCGGAACTCATACGACGGACTACAGTGCAAATTAGTGCATGGTGAACAGTTGACAGATGCATTCCAAATAAGGACCGGAGTCAGAAAAGGCTGTCTACTCTCTCCCTTCCTCTTTGTTCTGGTGGTTGACTGGATTATGAAGATCTCGACATCTGAGGGAAAACACGGCATACAATCGACAGTTTAGTACGGCAACGCTTCAGGGGTATCCTCCACTGATGGAGGTTGTGAGCACTTGAAGTTCAAACTGTCTCAAGATGATTGGTGCGTCACATCGACAATTCGTGAAGTTTTTCAGAGGCGGTCAAATCAAGACATTTTTAGATTTGCAATTGAGTTCAGCCACACCATGTCTGATAACGTCCATCCTTCAAGTAACGAAGATGATACCATCGTGATGATGCATGTTATAGGACGAATCTTTGATGATATTATGTTATCTCGGAGATTTACCACTTGGGACAATTTTGAGACCTGTTTGAAAGAAGTACATAGGGTAATATGATTTCTGTGGTTAATGATTATTTTTGTAGTATACGCATACTAAGTAAGTTATGTCAGTATTTAAAAAGAACGATGATGACCCAACTCTAAAGTGTTTTTTCGTGAGATATGTCTGTACATATTGACGTAAACGCAGTTCGTCAGAGTCAGATGCTTGAGTTCAGCATGTAATTAATGATAGTGATCATCATTCCTCCGAAGAGCATGCAACTTCTAGCTCACCCCCACAAGCAAACACTGGAGTCAAAGTACTCAGTGAACATGAGAACACATCTATGATTCGCTTCAGTCGCAGGAAGCAAATAGCTGCTTACTACGCGTTCCCAGAGGTAATATGTATTGTCTCGACTTATCAGACCAACATATTTGGGTAAGTAACGAATAGCAATTAATTTATCCTAAAGTTTTCCACTGTTCCAGCCAGTGGTGACTGATAGTCTTGGGCAAGGGCACACTGTTATGTATGCTCTTTGCAGGCAAGAACGACGCGAAGATAACGTAAAACTATTGGAATGCTTTAAAGATATAATATGCGGTACTTATGATACACGCACTCTCGTTATGGATTCGACAGCGGCCGAAATTTCTGCAGTGCAGTCTATGCACAGTCATGCCAACATAGTACTTTGTTCATTCCATGTCTTACGAGCATTTTTCAGGAAGGTAAGTGTTAGCTGTACAAATTATTTCCTGTAGTTCCGAAATCCTGATGTACGCAAATGCTTGGAACACCTTGTAAAGACTAGATGGTTTGACATGTGAGCTTCGTTTTTCGTAACGCATTATATTCAGATTTACTCAAAAGTACGAACATCTGAGGATCCGTTTCCCACGGGCGTATGATTACATCAAAGATTACTAGATTTCCCGTAAGTCAATGTGGGCTCGCTGTTACCGGCGACATGTATTAAGTCTAAGCAACCACACAAACAACCGTGTCGAAAGTGCTCATAAACATCTAAAAGAATGTCTCAGAAGAGGTGATTCTCTGATATTGACTTTCTGGAAAATTTAGAGCAAAACAGATACTGACCTACGTTTGCGTCCATATGACGCTGTAAAGAATCTTCAACGTTTTTCAATTCTTGAAGTAAGAAATATAGTTAAATGTATCATTAATTCCAGGTTCCAATATCATTTCGAACTCTTTTAAATGAGTTCACATCTTTTGCAGCTAAAATTGTAGCTGTAAATTATAAACGTGTTAGGACAATGAGACACGAATGTATAGCAGGGGAATACATCCGATGCTACGCCAAGGGTATGATGTATGTTGTTAATACTTCACGTGCACGATGTACTTGTGAGTGTTTAAATGACCATATGCTGCCCTGTGGTCATATTCTGTATGCACATTCTAAAGAACTAATAAGTGGAGGTAAGTGTGTGTTCCTTTGTCTGTATAAGCATTGTAGACTTATTTATACATAGCAGCCGGTGGACTACATGTCAATCTCTACCAGGAGTGGTGATCTGCTAGCGAAGTTCACTAGCAACTACCACTCAATCCATGCTCTTGTGAACCCTTGGCAAGTAAACTCATCCGTTCATACCTCGAAGCATCGGAAGACATATGCGCACAAGTGATGAGTTTAATCGGTGCTAATGATGAATCCATTGTTAACACTGACCATAGCTATG
Organism: Schistosoma spindalis; assembly: GCA_946903255.1. NCBI lineage: Eukaryota > Metazoa > Platyhelminthes > Trematoda > Strigeidida > Schistosomatidae > Schistosoma > Schistosoma spindalis. The sequence goes on from CAMPQF010000023.1 coordinate 23,688, forward strand.
CTTCTTGATGACAAAAAGTTCTAATATTGTAATCTTTCTAGTTTTATATAAATTCATTTATATGGCCATTAACTCATTCTTATAGCGTTACGGTAGGCAGTGTGTACTGTGCAGTCTTATGTGGCTGTGAAACAGGGTTGTTGTTTCGCGTTCTTGTGTAATAATTACCAGTTTGGCGCATACGATTAGTCGTACAGACCGCAGTAAGTAAAAGACTGATGCGTTATAAATGAAAACGTTTATTAAAGTTTAAATCCAGCACAAATGATCTATTGATAAATAACTTCCAATTCTTAAGAATCGTTTCAGTTACGTCTGTGAACACTTTCGAAGCCAAACAATTCATTCGAGTTGACCATGTGGATGGTGATAGCACTGACATCTGTATTCAGTAGTATGGAGTGCATGGCAGTGGGAGAATTCAAACACCATATAATGAGTGTGTACGAGTTAGTTGGCTAGTTAGTAGGTAAGTAGGTGATGGAGTAAGCATGCGAATAATGAAGGAATAAATGAATTAAGGATGGATGGATGGATGATCATTTACCTTGACTTCCCAAAAGCTTTTTATAGGGTAAACCATATGTGTCTTATCAATAGTTTCAAACACAGAAAACCGAGAAACTTAGCTCAACATGGGAGATCTTTCTGGACAGTTTCGATATTAAAAGTTCAACGAATCAGAAGACTGTGCAACCCGAACAAAATCCTATTAGGAGATCATTACGGAAACGTAGAAGATCAGATATTCTGCAAGTGGACCCAAAGAGAATAGCATATGTTTCTGAGGGAAGATACCAAAGATAATATCTTAACTGTTACTTGTAACTAGTGACTAATCGTTTTTCTTTTTTATTTATTCCAAATAATCAAATTGGTCACGCTTACATGGATCGCAACGTCAACCAGTTTCGCTTATTTATGCATTCAGTTAAACGGCAGTTATAACAATTTTGTCAAGGGGAAGATGATGCGAGCGGGGAGACAAGATGCCCTGACAAACTACGAAAGCTAATTTTTGGGACGTTATTTCATTTTGTTCAAAGCTTGTGAAACAATAGAGTGATCTACTTTTGTCGACAGAACGCGATCGGTTCAATGAAAACAATTATTATTATAACCAATTGTACCAGTGACTGTTTTACTGTGCTCGTTTGTTTAACTATGCTAATGACAGCCATTACACTTACTTACTCTCACGTTGACTTTGAACATGTACGAATTCGGTTACGCTCAATCACCACGCTTGTACTCTTTTGGCACGATCTCGGTAATCTTTCGATACCACGAGATCGCCAGCAAATATATCTCG
>CAMPQF010000024.1:0-24910 GCA_946903255.1 Schistosoma spindalis
TGTAGTATTAATGTCGACCTTGAGGGGGAAGTTGTTCACATGGGGTTACTGGTATCGACTTTATGGATGATTATGACACGGGCTAGCCAAATCTTGGCTTGTAAAGGTTCATTTAGCTGCGATGCTTCCAAAGATAATGTCGCAGCTTCGAATTTAGATTGTACAATTTGAGACATTGCTATACAGGTTAGGAATTCTGGAAGCTTAGACTTGACGATTGAGTTGATCTTCCTAATACTACCCGTTTTCACTGTTAACATTAAAATGACTGGTAGCCAACTACATATTGCATACTTTTGTGTACATATAATTGATTACTTTGAGTTACTGATCGTATGAACTTCGTCCTATCATTACAGCTGTCATCGTTATTGTACTGATTTTTTCAAACACAACTAAAATCTAATTGCCAATATTCCTATGCGTCAGTGTAAACAGTAAATTTTAAATGCTGTCTTAGTCAGTCGTTAAGTAGCTATTAGAATTGGCAATATGAATCGTAAATCATATGATTCGACAATGTGGTGCCTATTATTTGTTACTAAGGTAATATTTTATATATTATATTTAGACACATAAACATCGATGCGAAATGACTTACTTTCGTTACGTCTGTTATCCCTCTTGGAGGAGCATATCAGGAATCCCCACCCAATTCTGTCATGGGAATCCTTTCCAGCAGCTATTCATCCTTCTGATGTCTGCTTTCATTTCCCGACGTACTGTTCTTCGGTCTTCCTCTTCTCATTTTCCTTTGAAGATTCAAAGTTATCGCTTGCCTCATGATATAGTTTAGTATTTCCTCAATGTCGTATCCATTTCCAACGTCTTTTCCTAATTTCCTCTTCAGCTGGATGTTGGTTTGTTCTCTTCCACAGAAGGCTGTTGTTGATGGCATTCGGCCAACAAACATTGAGTATCTTGCGTAGACAATTGTTTACAAATACTTGTACTTTTCTGATGATGGTTGTAGTATTTCTCCAAGTTTCAGCTCCATACAGTAGAACTATCTTGACGTTCGTATTGAAGATTCTGAATTTGATGTTGGCTGATGATTGTTTCGAGTTACATATGTTCTTCAACTGTAGGGATTCTGCTCTTGTTTTGCCAATCCTCGCATTTACTTCTGCATCAGATCCCCCTTGTTTACCAGTGATATTGCCCAGGGACACGAACGTTTCCACCTGTTCCAGTGCTTCTCCATTAAGTGTGACTAGGTTAATGTTCTCCGTATTGATGATTTTTCTCAGATATACTATAGTGTTGGAGAAGGTTCTACTATTCACACTCAAATGGTTTCTCATAATCAAGGAAGTTGATGTATAATGACGAATTCCATTCAATTTATTGTTCAACGATGATCCGTAGTGTCGCGATTTGGTCTGTATACGATGGGTCCTGACTAGATCTAGACTGCTGATCTCGAAGTTGGGCGTCTACTGAATCGTACCTGCGGTTCTACAACATTCTGTTGGAAAAGTTTCTTGTTACTGATAGTAGTGTGACGCCTCTTTAGTTCTTGAATTTGCTGAGATCTTTCTTTGGTATCTTGATGAGGTATTCTTCCTCCTAGTCTGTTGGCTGAATAGAACGTGGAGCATGTTGCAGTCACTTCTATGTGCTTCATGTGTTGTCAGGTCCTCCTGCCTTGATTTGTCTAATGGCCGTACTGATTTCTTCGATTGTTGGTGGTCTGTGTGCTGCTTCGATGCCGAATGGTTTCAGTGGGGTTGGCCCATTCAAGAGTTTCCCAAAGTGTTCTATCCAATTGTTCAGCTGTTCTTGTATTTCAGTGATTGGCTTGCTTTCCTTGTCCTTGACTGATCGCTCTGGTTTACAATATTTCTCTGCCAGCATCTTCGTTGTGTCCTACGTAGTTGTCTCGTATTTCCTTCACTTGCAGCTTTTTCCACTGTCGCTGCTAGGTCTTACACAAGTTTCTGCTTGTCAGCTCTAATGCCTTTCCTCATTTGCTTGCTTATTTCTAGGTATTTCGGCTTGCCCATTGACTTCTGCTCTTGTTCGTCTGTTGTCAATTGCTGTTTCCCACTTTATCCAGACATTCCATGTACCAATACTTACTGTTACGCTGGTTGTTAGAAGGAGCATCGACCTCGCGATTTCCGAAGAATCCCAGCCTTCACCATGATGTATAATTCTTCTGAATAAAGATTCTAAACTACCAGGACAGAGTTTAAATAGCTTATTCTAGTTAGTGTTTTATAGGAAGATTATTTTCTACGGCATGTGGTTGCTGACTCCATGTCCAAACCTCCTCCTTTACTCGGGCTTGGAACGGACAGTAACCCTAGATGAGCTACAGACGGAGTCGGTATGAAAGGACACCAAAACATATATGCGCTACAGTGTTTATCAGTAAACTTGTATGAGCCGGGATATTGTTTGAGTCATAAAACCAAAGTAGGTTGTTTTTTTAAGGACCGATTCCCTGAGCGGTGGGGCGACGCTAGGAGATGAAGTTCTATGTCACCTGGTGACTAGGAATGGATTCATACGCTATTTGTTCCCTCAGGATCCTGGAGCCCATCTGGAATCACGGCTTTCCATATCCACCAATCCGCTTTTCGTCCTCTCAATTTCGTAAATGACACTCCCGCCACGAAAAGGCCACAGGGACTTCGCTGATAGTGGACATATATGTCTGGCCATATGAGAGGACTTCAAGAGAGAGAGCGGATTTTCCTCACCCTCGACCGTACCAGAGCATTTTCAGGAACATCGTCACAAGACCTCAGGTTTTATTCATACTGATGAGTAGTTAGAAAAACGAAATTTCCCAACTACATCTAATATGTTCTCTGAATCTGGTTTTCAGCTTTTATCGTCTGTGTGCTCTTATTATTGTTAACCTCAAAATAAGCTAGTATTAAACCAGAAGTCCTATGTGTAATATATTACAAGTATTAATCATTCAACCTTCCTTAAGGATGATGTGTACGTTTGTGTAAGATTATAAGAATCGGTCAGAAGCGAGACTGATAAGTGCAATCGTTCAGTTAGCATTGGATTATACTGATTATAGGCATATTGTAATTCTACTGTGTTTTGTTAATTATTTCATTCAGTTTATAATTTTGTTTAAATTTATAATTATTGATCATTGGAAAGGATGTTTGTAATGTGAAGATCGCTTTTTTACAGACCGGTTTCACTCTCTTAACTATTGGGGGGCTGGGCCGATAATATTGGGAAGCATAGTGCTGAACTAAAATTGTAGGTGTTTACGTTCCCGTTACTACTCAGAACTACATAGCTAAGTGCCCTTCTTCTGATCCGAAATATAACATAAACAGATAGCAATAAAAGATTGTGTATGTACAAATAGAAAGCCTTGTAGAATTGATAAGTTATCAGCAGACTATAATGTGGATGAATTAAGATGATTAAAATGTTTTTGTTACAACGATTAAAGGTAATGGAAGTGTAAAATTAAATTAAATGATAACAGAAACAATTCTGAATAAAATCATGAGGATATGAGACTCAAGTAAAGGGAGAGGGGGGTATTTTCAAATACGAAATGACAATAGTGGTAATAATAATAATAGATTAAGGCCAAAGTAACGATAAGACGTACTTTTTTCGTTCGCACAGTTCTCGCTTAAGCTCACGGATGACAAGAGCTTCAGCTGATTTAAGGAGTTGGATACGAAGATGTCTAGGTGGATTTGCATGAATTGTATAAAGAACCTTAAAATCAATCTGTGCACCCGTAAAATGATTTGATTCATAATTGTTTCTGATATCATTTCATTTAATTTTTCACCTCTATTAACTATAATTATTGTAACAAAAACATTTTAATTATCTTCATGCACATTATAATCCGTTGCTAACTTATTAATTTTACAAGATTTTCTTTTATTGTTAATATTCATATTACGTAGTCTAGTATTATAATCTTTCTATCACATCACCTTGGTTATTCCTTGTTCATATTTCCTCACAGAAGTAGTACTTCAACAAAAATTTTCATTTAGGCATATGATTGTTCATCTTGATAAATTCGTTGAAATGGGAATTATATATTAATAAGCAGATAGCAATGTTTGGCATATACTAATAACACAACAAATGAGACTTGGCACAAGAAATTTCGCGGAGATTATAATTTATGGACGACCTCTAGCGACAGTAATGATTCTGAGACAACTCACCTACACACTACACTACGGTAGAAAGAGGGTAATAAATTACCATGAGGCACCGAGATTAGGATTTAGGGTTAGGTTTCCATCAGGAACTGACATCAGCTATGATGCTAAAATCCAAGACTTGCTGTTCTTGATGTCATTGGTTCGTCCATAAATTATAGTCCCGCCGTAACTTTTATAGTTAAAATGGCGGTATAACTTGTTAGTCAACCGTTTTATATATCAACGCAAAGAACACTATAAAGACTGTTGTTTACTATTGAATCATGGCTACCGATTAGAACAGAAACTTTTATTTAGGCAAAATATGTACAGAATGTTTTTTACTCTATTTCATATCATTTTTCTTTATAAATGGCATTCTGAAAACTTCAGTGAGTTTACGGGCCTGCAAATGAAAAATGAAAGCTTGTTTTTATTACGTGTAAGGACGATAGAAATAATTTTGAAATAATGCCTGTTATACACAGTTCATTTCGAGTACACATGTGAATACTGGGTATTATCATGATCTCTGTTATTAATGTACAACTTACTCACGAATAACACTTAGTTTTATTCGCAATATAACATTCACAATGGAAGGACCACGAACGTGAAATACAAAGAGCTTATTACAACAAATCATACCAGCAAGCAAACTCCAAAAACACCGCTAAGAGAATTAACAACTGAAGAAAATATGAAGTATTCTCGAACAAACCTGATGCACACAAACTGAAAGTGTACAATTGTTGAAATTCCAAAGGAATGTTCAGTAATCTGCAACTGCACTACCACACGGAATACAGAATAACCACAGCTAACAACGGTGACTACCACCATCTTTTAGTGAAATCTTATAACTCAAACTAATCAGAAACTAAATGAACTGAAGAGGTACATAGTGCTTATCTACCTAAGTAGAAACATACGATTGACGGTTTGTCCGATAAGTATATTACAACAACAAAATTATCTGAAGAGCGAAATCTTTAGTCAACCTTCAGCTCTTAAATAAGATCTATAGTTACGTGATAGGTACTCCCCTTAAAGTTTTTATAAATATATTCAACATAAAATTATTTGAAAATTTCAACATACTTTAAGCTGACCAAAACCAGGGCACTTCTCCAAAGTTGGTTGATCAGCTCGTATTATGTCGGCTACAGTCTGAAAGTTTACATTAAAAAAGGAAATTAGAAAAACTATCTAATTGTACTGTTATATCATAATGAAGATTAAATTACGGGTAACTTCTGAGACCTATTAATGCACTATTATATATATATATATATACCTCTTATTATAAGCTTCATTTTGACCTATAAATCATTACTGTACGATTTACTGCTCTTAAATTATGTTCAGTTTATTAGTTATCATCTCCCACGTTCACAGCCATTCTTTGGCTTGATCTTGTATAGAGGTTATTTTCCAATTTATGGTATGACGCGGTCTGTTTGGCTGGTATATAAACCAGGTATGTCTGAAATAAATTATTCGCATGGCGGAAGCTGTTATTGGTGTTCTGCACTAAACTCGACGGGCTAGGCGAACAAAACAGCAATAAAGCTAGGCTGCTCATACCAGTCGAACGTCATTGGTTAGGCACAGTACTGAGATTGAATAATCACGTAATAACTAGCCAGCCTTAAAGTCACAACATGTACAATCAAAATTTCCATTCCAAAAGAACTAATTACTTACGTATTAAACTGCTAGTATCAATTTTATTATTCACTTATCGATAAAATACGAAAGCAAATCAGTTTTTATAAACCCCCAACTGTTCGCTTTAATTCATCTGCCCTGATTAAATGTATTCTAGTCAATTATTAAGTTGAAAATGTTCTGAGTGAGCTGTTATTTCGTACAATCTAAATCGTATCATTGTTTATAATAATGAGTGAAATAAATATTTTATCGCATCAATCTAAATTGAAATGAATCAAATAATAACACGCTCTGATGCCTATTAGGGTATTTTTCAATAATTATTAGGATTATCAGGATCTAAGTTATTTTAGTTTAATTGAATCTGTTATAGATCGTTAAAAATAATGAACAAGAAATTGTAGATCTAAATCACCCAGGTGTATTTCGCTCAAAGATTTAAATTCGTAACAATTATTGTCATAATCAGAGACGTATGGTACATTATTCTGCTCAGTTCAATTATTTTAAGAATATGGTGGAACTAAAGTTTCTTCAAGTTATTTTTTATTGTAAATTTTTAGAATTGTATAGTGTGAAAACTGACTGAATACTTCACTAGTTATATGCTTACTTGTTTATCAACTATTAGTCAGTAATATCTATTTTATGTCACTTGCTGCTAACCATTTGTCAACTACAAAAGCAAACAAGGTGAGACTATTTATGAACGAACCAATCAGATTTAAGATAACAGGTCTTGGATTTTGGTGCGAAATTCATTCATCCATTGGCTACATAGCGTTTTGACATTTTAGCTGATGCGATGTAAACCCTAAATCTAATTTCTTACCCTAATCATCGGCTGCGAATCATAAGCTTAATTCGTTAAACTTCTTTATAACCCTCATTTAGCCCTAGTAAGGTGGACATTCTCGAGGTCGCTTCAGTATCGCTCAGGGTCGTCCACAAATTATAGTCTCACCGCACAATACAAACTAGAAGGATATTCACACTTACATCGAATTTTCTCATTGCTGAAACAGCATCAGCTTTCGTGATACGTCGAACCGAAGTTAAGAAATCTGTAACTTGTGTGATATGATCTGTTTGTGCGGCTGGCTCTACCATTAAGTTATCTGGAGGTTTGTTTTCCAAGGCTTTATAAGCTTCTAAATATCTTGCTGCTTCCTCCATACTATAAGTGCGTAAAAATGGTATATTTTGAAATTAAAAGAAACGATTAACAATTTTGATTTTTTGTGCATTACGCGAATAATTTCTAACTTCAGTGATAGTAGACGATACTGCTTCCTAGAAGTTCCATCAAGATAAACGAACATTTTAATTCATTCCATTATACACAGTTAAAAGATTGCAAAACTGAATAATTTTTGCAGAGAACTATTACAAATAAATATTATACGGGGAATAGCATTTAAACCAATTCATAATCCTTCACTTAATTCCTTCCTACTAAATTTTGTTTAGGGACTCAACATCCCCAGCACTCCCATTTTTACTCTCGAGATTACTCAGAATTGAACTATGCACCGTCGGTTTGACCATATAGGTGACTCAGTCCAAATAGTTTTAGAGGAAGTGACACTAATAGAAGGAGTTGGTTTAGTGCTCGTAGCCTATATGTGCTGCCGACTAGTTCCAGACAGCATTCAAGCCACATGTCTGTTTTAACGAATGTGTCTGCTTCATTGTTGAGAATTATTGATTGTTAAGCATTTTTACCATAAATACACCATCCTCAGTCCCCACTTTTTCTGAGTAAGCACGTCCGTTGGAATCAGAAAAAAGAGTGTAGATCTCGGTGGTCGCCGTATCATTAAAAAAGATACTGACTTATTACAACTATTCCTTACCGATCATTATGATAGGGAGGTCACAAAACCCTCTCGATGAAGAGCTGAAACAAATTTCCCACCGCTGAAAATCATTATTTATCGCAGATAACTGACTTACAATTGGACCACATGGTGGTTCCCAGACGTCTTCACTCTCAGATTCGACATCAATTTTACCGCAGTCACCCGGACATTAATCGCATGAAGTCCGTTATTCGAGGTTTGGCTAGTTAACCGTTTAAAAAATAACCGATTGTGTAAATTCGTGGACGGCCTCTAATATTCGGCAAGTAGTAAAACTGGACGGTCGAGTACCACCAGCCCTGTGGCCACAACATGAAGACCCATCATCCAGAGCACGCAGGTTTAGCCGTGCTAATCAACGACATCACTCGTCTGGTTTTCGCTGACGTGTTCTCAAAATGACGAGATTCTCCTCGTGATAGCACTAAGAACTAACAAAGTCTTCCGCTGACGGAGACACTTCTCAGAATGGGGTATCAGATAAGAGGTCGCAGTTTATTTCCAAACATTTTCGAAAGTTTTTCAGATGAAAATCTATTTATCTACATCTCTTCATTACCACGTTAACTCTCAGCCAAACAGAAAATTAGAGAGGTCTGTTGAAGCATTCGAAACGACCCAGGTCAAGTTGGGTGCGGGATGCTTGTTGAGGTGCTGTATATTTTCAAATGTCTACAGAACAACAACCCATGACGCATTACCAAATAGGAAATTTCGAATGAAAGTCCTTATGGACTGCATATTGAAAACAAGCCAACAATTGATGTTACCCAAAGGACTGTGGGTGAGAAAATAGTAGCACTGAGAACCCCAACATTGGTTTGAGATCACAAAATGAGGTATGGCGCATGGGTAGAGGAACTTGTGACTGGGAGAAAGAGTCAGGTAATATATGATGTGGGAGTTGGAAAGGATAAATGTTTGCATAGTAATCAGTTGCAAAGAAGCGTAGCATCGTAACTTTAGTAGTACCATGCAACGTAACGTTGGAGGTACAAATAGACACTTACAGTCCATCACAGCTCTTGAACAGTTAATAGCCTATTTATAAGCGAGGTATCATCCACTTCTTAGTCTTCTAGTAGGCCCAAGTCTCAATATTTTACGTACCAATGCTGAATGATTGTTGAGACCATTTACAACTAAAGCATAAAAACTTTAAATATTATCGCTATATATTAGCATATACGTTACGATATCAGTTATGAATCCTCTGTGACATGCATTCCTCTCACATGGAAAACAAGCTATTTCTACTTTATACTTTTGGGTGTAATGAAAAATATATCAGTCGAAATAATTCCTTGTATTAGTCACAACGAAATACAATGTATCAATTTTGAATGTCTATATAATCAAAATGTTTTGACAGAATAAAACATTTAGAAATGGTTGATCACTGAGTAATGATCAATTTCAAGTCATCTAGACTAGTGGCAAGGCTGCAATTCGATCAATGGAATTTCATCAGCACTTGAAGTTAGATGAACATAATAATGGTTTACTACTTAAAGACCAATCAATTAAAGACATCTCATTCATACTGGTCAGTAGAGGTTCAAAAAATTCAGTAGTAACGTTTTAGACTGTGAAGATGGGTGATGAGAGTACGAAACCCGTGGGGAGAAAGTTTCTTTAAGATTGAAAGTACGCTTCGTTGAAGAGCTTACTTACGCCTGTTGCTCCCAATGGAGCATAGGCCGCCGACCAGCATTCTCCAACGCACTCTGTCCCGGGTAAACCAGAAAAAATAATTCGCTGACGAGCACGAAACCTATATTCAGGATTTTTGGCCGATCATTTCCAACAACTTAACAAAATTGATTATACAAAATCATGTGGACATTGGTTTCATTAATTAATAAATTACAAAGATGCAAACGCATAAACTTACTTCCAAGCCAACATCAAGGTTAGTCTTTCAGTCCAACAAATTTTACACAACTCTTTTAAAGGATAGTATGGATCTGGCTGAAATGAAGTGAATATGTTTTATTTGGTTTTTACGGATTTGATAAGGACTAGAGCATTCAAACTAACGAGACACTGCAAAAAATTATCTAAATTTAGATTGACCGACTATAAACAACCTTGAGTAATGAAAAGATTTGATTTAAAATGAAGCTTATAAGATAATTTTATTATCAAATAATCAATCGTTTATCTGATACAAACTGATGTGAAGAACGAAGCTAACCTGGAAATAATTTTGTACCTGATTACAATATGCATTTACATAAGATACGTGAGGAAAATTTATTTATTGTAAAATGGAATCCCTAGTTAGCTTTTAGACTTTCTCTAACCTACGGCTTCTGAAAAAGTTAAAACAAACTACTGAAAATCCAAGAATTTTTCCGAGATCAATGATTTTTTAAGTTGCCAGAATCTTTAAAGTTTATTACTATATATTTAAAAACTATATTCTCAGTGTGTAGTCCTCATTATCATTGGTATTATATTATTTTACTTCGTTTACAAATCATCTTAATTTCATCTTGTCTTAATGTTAGAAACTTCGGCTAACACATATGTGTAAGGCTCTACGTTGATTATGACCTATTCATTCTGGAATGAGTGACCAAACTAGCAGTAATTTATATGTTTAATCAATCAGATTAAGAAACAAAGGTTTAAAATTTTGGAATCTACCAAGACAGTCGTTTTTTGGTTCTCCAGTGTTTGTTCTGTAGTAACTATTCACATCTAGTATCTTACTGACTGAATTCATATGAGGTGTCTTTTTTAATACTATTTTACGGTAAATGACATTCAATAATAGAATCCTTTGAATACGACGATAAATAAATGTTACACGTATAGAATGGAATTACCCATACACAGGTTTCTGAACTTAGCTTTGAATCAAATTTTTGTGTGAAGGATGCCAGTGACATTCAACACTCCGCACTGAAATAGATAGGGATTCAAGCCTGAAACCCTTAAATAAACGAACCCTTGAAGAAGGACATAAGATTACCCTAAAAGCATATTATGATTGATTATCTCTATCATAACAGTAACAGTTATTAAATGAATAGCATAATTGTGAATAGCAAAAAGTCTTGAAAGCATCATGACCCATTGATAGAGACAATCTGATAAACACAAAAGGCGTAAATATCACATCGTATATTACTCATATCAACAAGACCGAAAAATTAGGATTCGTAGTCGAATGTCTTGGTTTTGGACTCATTACAACTAAATTGATCATAATCATATACAAGGTCATAGATATCTCTTGATAATAATTGTCAACTAATATAAAACCTATGTCCAAGGCTCCGGATTAATAACCTAGTTTGTGATTTCAGCAATTTCAATAAAGGAAACATTATATGGTGTGTGCTACTTATGTAGACATAAGTAGTATATGATGTCAGTCGTGAACAGAATGTCTGGTAGCAGAGAGACAAGAAGATCGAACAGTAAAGAATGGAAACAGAATGCAATTTGTATGAAAATGCAAGAACAATGAAGTCTGAGTCTTTTCGAGACAATTCATGGACATTTTGCAAATTGAGCATTTACTAATTATTTGTTAAATTTTATTAACAAGTTCTGTAATTTGTTGTCAAATACATTCGATTGTCTCCATTCGTGTTCTTGTTCACTACAGTTATACTTAATAATTAATAAACCTGTTAATTAAAAGCTTCAATTTTCAAGCTCAAAAATTTAGTCGCGAATATAACTTTATTTCTCATATACCCTGAAAAAACTTTTCTTTAATTGTAGTACACTTAATAAACTTACTACATCCACTTGAACAAGAAGTACAGATAGTTGGTAATGTTGTTTTGTTTGACGTAAACGTTCAAATATATATTCAGGATTTAAATTATGATAACGTAAGCTAAACAAAATAGAAAGATTAATAAATAGTTACCAAGTGCGTTTATTCCATCACATTGTTAAGACAAATAATAGTTTATCTTTCGAATGTAATAATATTTAGCAGAGAGATTATTCCATGGTATAGGAATATATTTAGAACTAAAAGCTGGGATTTTCCATTTTGATACACAAGTTATCCTGATCAGGCTTTTAGATACCTCAATTTCTAATGACCTAACTTTAAAATTCATAAGTGGTCATGAATTACAAAATCAAATGAATTTTTTGTACTTAATGATCACGAGAAATAAAGTTTATCCGGTTACATGTTCTACTTACTATAAGCCTTCCTAAAGAGGGTAATATTTGCATTTTAACAGCTTAAAAGAAGTCTTGTAATAACATTGTTCTTGAGAGTAACCAGACTATATTTCGAAGATGCACGCGATAATTAGGTGGAAATTGTATAAAGAAACTTAGTCGAAAACAATTATCCAACAAAGTTTATCAACAAGCACCGTAAGTCAAAAATTAAAATGTCGAGACCCCAAACTTTCATTCAAAAGGGATTATCTTAGCGTGTAGCATAGGTGTCAATAAAATAAAGTGAATGTTTGTGCTCCAACAGAATCTGAAACAATAACAATTAAAAGCAGAAAACGAGGGTGTGTGCAATTTATACTATTTATACGTGCAATATGATACGCATAAAAGAAACGAATAAAAAAATGAGATGGATATAATACTAAAATACTATATTTATGTAAACAAAAATTGTAAGTACTACGTTTGTATGAGGAGAAAAAGAAATAATGGGAACAATCAAATGACGTCTATAATATATGTATATGAATCGCAGTTTATTCAGCCTCTTAAAGACGAATGCAGAATGTTTGTTAAGCCGACGAAAAAAATAAATGAATATAGAATAACCAAGTACAAGCATGTTTTAGTGAGTTTCTATAGAATAGTAGTACTCAAGTGATTAGTGATTCCTCACATAGCACAAAATGTTTGTTTGTAGGATAATATTCAAGTGATATTATAAAAACGGCACTGATAAATCATACTCAGTAAGTATCATGTCATTCGTTTAAAGAAGAAAGTTAATGTATGTTTCAGTCGCTATTGTGAACCCATATGTTAATTCCCAGTTAAATATACATTAAAAGAATATATGAAGGAATAGAAGTGTAACTGCGAAAAGAACATATCTAAATTCGTGTTCACGATAGGTGGTTACACTTTGAGTGGTTTGTGTAGTTGGAATGAAACATCTTTGAAAACCGATGGGTACTACATGGGAGTACCAATAATGTCGTAGAGCAAACATAAATATTAGTTATTATATATGTAAATTATATTTGAAACAATCTCAGCGATTGAAATTTAAAATAATTCCAACGTTTCGTCCAGCCAACTTGTCTGGACTTCTTCAGGGTAATAATCAAAATCATCAAAGATATATATATATATATATATATATATAGCTTTTAACAATCATAACTGTACTTTGTTAAACCAATCAATTTTTTTTTGGATGTTGATTTTTGTAACAGGATATAATGAGTCAGTTAACAGCACTTCGTGTGAAAAATTCAACTTCATGGTAATAATTATCTGTAGTAAAATCAAATGTATATGTGTGTATATGTGAGTGCGTAATATGTATGTATGTGTGAGATTAATTATTGATATTCTGTGTTATTATGTTATGTATGGAAGGATAAGCAAATAAATAAATAAAAGTGCAAGTTCAAGGTTGATTAATTGCAAATGAATCATCGATGTACTTATCAATATTTAAGAATCCAACATATACATATTGCTAAAGCCTCATTGAATGCATTCAGTGATAACGATGCATTTGAAATAAACAGGTTGAAACTTAAGAGATAGGGTTCAAATTACTTGTTAAACGATATTTTCCAGGTATTCGCCAGTTGAATACCATCTTTTCGGTTCAGGCTGTTCTTGTTCGCCCAAATATACATATATCTATTTCGAGGTCACTTTTACAGACAGAGAGAGGGGATAGCATATATACATTTGACTTTACTACAGATAATTATTACCATGAAGTTGAATTTTTCACACGAATTTCTGTTAACTGACTCATTATATCCTATGTTACAAAAATCAACATCCAAAAAAAAAATTGATCGGTTTAACAAAGTACAGTTATGATTGTTAAAAGCTATATATATATATATATATATATATATATATATATATCTTTGATGATTTTGATTATTACCCTGAAGAAGTCCAGACAAGTTGGCTGGACGAAACGTTGGAATTATTTTAAATTTCAATCGCTGAGATTGTTTCAAATATAGTCAGTCAGTCTGTCAGCTGCAACGTAGGACCAGGCACGTATATGCATCGGTCCAAGTTGCCATACCGCATTAGCACAACAAGATGAACACCGGATTCATAGTAGTTAATTCAGTGGTGGTACTATATAGAAGAAAGAATGTGTATAAGGAGATAGTACAGGAAGGTAGAATTAGTTCCTAGAAAGAAAGATTTGGAATGAGTTTAATCTCTTAGTTTAAAGGAAGACAGAGAGTGTACACACCTACACCATTGTGATCGATTCTGAGCCATGTCACCAAGAGTCTCCAACCACTGGTTACGATAGTCACGCAGACCCCAACCAAGTAGTCTGCATCTACCAACATGGCTAAGACTAGAAGTTAGTGACTTCAAGCACTGATGCCACGTTTCGGTTTGGCCGCCCCTAACTTTCTTCCAACCATTCTGAACACTAGTCAGCATTGCGCGTCGTGGTAATCGGTGTTCAGGGATACGTAACACGTGGCCCAACCATCTCACAGTCGATAAAGATTCACAACCTAATCAACTGATTTACCATCATTCCCTAATACCCTGCGTCTAACCTTACTATTACTTACCCGATGATCCCAGCGGATGCGAGCAACATTTCTAGGGCATCTGTGGTCAAATACTAGTAAGTTACGAGTATCTTCTACTCTTAATGGCGATGTTTCGCAGCCGTAAAGTAGAACAGAACGAACTGCCAAGCAGTATACTCATCCCTTAATTGATAGATGGATATCTCGCCTTCGCCATAGGTGACGTAAGTTGGTAAAAGTCAAACGAGCTTTCCGAATCTGTGTAGAGATTTCGTCAGACACTGACCCATTAGGGCTGATCAGACTTCCAAGATAAGTGAAGTTGTCAACGCGTTCGACTACTTCACTCCTGATCCTTAGTTCAGGTGTTGACGCAGACCAGTCCTGAAGCAACAGCTTGCATTTAGAGGGGGAGAAGCGCATCCCAAACATCCTGGCATTGTTGCTCAGTGCTACCAACAGACACTGGATTTTATCAGTGTCTTCACCAAACAGGACTATATCATCTGCGTATTCTAAGTCGATAAGTGAACCTCCTGGTAGGAGATCAATGCCCGGAAATCCAGTCGATGAGAGCGTTATTTCCATCAGTATGTCTATGATGAAGTTAAACGAAAATAGAGAAAGTGGACAGCCTTGCCAGACACCACTTGAGGTTGCAAAAGCAGATGAAAGTTCGCCGTAAGCTCTCACCCGACTAGTAGTGTTCGAGTAAAGAGCCTTCACATGGTTTATGTACTTCTGAGGTACGCCTTTCAATGACAGACACTGCCACAGAACCTCTCGGTCTACAGAGTCAAATGCTGCTTTTAAGTCAAGGAAGACCACCATTGTCGGACACCGATAAGCATGTCTGTGATCTAAAACCTGACGAATGGTGAATACGTGGTCGATGTAGCCACGACCAGGTTTGAAGCCAACCTGATTGTCTCGTGTTTGCAGTTCACGAGTCTTTGTTAAACGTCCGACAATTATTGAGGCTAGTATTTTAGATGCTGTATTGGTCAAACTAATCTCTCTATGGTTATCACAGGATGATTTGGACCGCTTCTTATATATTGGGACAATCAGTGACTGCGACCAGTCAGATGGAATTACATTCAGTTCCCAGAGTTAGCTAAAATATTAGTCAATCTAATCGCTAAAACTGGACCATCATACTTAAGGACCTCTGGAGCCAATCCATCTGGACTAGCTACCCTTTCTCGTTTCAGACTACCTATAGTTTTTTTTGAACTTCAATCAGAGTCGGAGGGCTTACTTCAATGTTTCATTCAGGCTGTCTGGGAATGGTGGGTAGTTGTAGAGTAGCTGAAGGCCAGCTGGAGTCTGTAGAGTTGTCTTGTGTTCCCTATAGCCGCCGCCTTTTCCATCTCTTTTGCTTACGTTGCCCACCACTGCTCACGATCGTTCCTTAGACTTTTGCTTAATCTAGATCTGATTTCTTTACGCTCTTCATCGTTTTCAGAACCTGATGGGATGAGTTTACGAGAATCTATCAGTGCAATAGACCTTGACGAAATCCATTGGTTCTTTGTAACCCTGTGGTTTAAATCACTAGTCGATGGCACTGCTGTTTCCACAGCTGCTTGTATAACATTCCAATCAACATCGGGGTCAGCATCGTTTTCAGAACTACCTAAGTGTGACCTCAGTTGTTCCTGGAACCTACTTTTGGTTTTCTCATTACTCAATTCGATTCTAATGAGTCTTTTTTGTGTGGCTTTTTTGCGTCCAGTGAGGCGCAAGCAGATGCGTGCTCGTATTAGGGCATGGTCGGAGTCCAAGCAGGTACTCCAGAATGAGCGACAATTTTCTATCGACCCTCTCCAACGATGACTGATGGCAATATGGTCTATTTGAGTCCATCATTGGTTTGGGGCAGGGGGTCGCCATGTTAGATGATGTCTCTCCTTATGCTTAAAATTTGTGTTTGCTAAAAATAAACGATTGTCTGAGCACAGTTGCAGCAGACGATCACCATTATCTGTTCGCTGTGCCGGAATACTAAAATACCCACCTAAATGTCTTTCTGTTTCGTTTAAACTACCTACCTGGGCATTAAAGTCACCTCCTACGAGTACTATGTCTGAACGTTTAGCATTCTGAAGAAGTTCAGAGAGTTTTCTGTAAAATTCATCTTTCACTTCATCCGAACTGCAGTCAGTGGGAGCGTAAGCAGAAACGACGAAAAGGCAACGACGTGTGTTCCTATCCTTCCGAGTTCTTACTGAGCCGTTTAGCCGAACAGCGCATAGACGACTATTAACGGGGATCCACTCTGATAGCGCTTGTTCCGCCCTCATGCTTAGTGCTATGCCTACACCTGCCAGTCCACGAGAACTAGCCATCGGGTCGCCAGATACACGGAGGGTGTATCTCGTCGGCACTCCGTTTTGCCGAGGTGAGGTCAAGTGAATGACCACACTAGAATCCTGTACGCGTGTTTCGGAGACACAGCATACATCAATTGTACAAGATTCTAAGGTTTTAGCCAAGGAAGTGTGCTGACCGATTTGGCATAGTGTGCGTACGTTGAAGGCTCCAATGTGTAGTTTGGAGCGAGGTTTCAGTAGACCTGGAACAGTGTTTTGCGCACTAGAATCGTTGGCTGTGGTGACACTTGAGGAGGAAGCCGAAAGAGGGAGTTTATATTTGAAAGTCGATGTAAGAGAAATAATAGGAATTGAAGAGGTAGGTTGATTATGAATACAGTGGTCTTGAGTGCTGTTAGAGGTATGAGGGCGGTTATCACTTCCCGGTCCCCCACACCGTGGAAGGGTTCTCCTGGAGGTACCTGAAAAGTTAATTGGATTAGAGGTGGTCATAGTGACCTGAGAGCGTGACGGCAGTGCCCAAGGGACAGCTGCTTAAGGTCGGTCACACACGACCTTTTTATGAGTAATTTTTGTGTTAGCTCCGTACTTGTTGAGACCTTACCGCCGGAGACGAATATCCGTGGAATAAGGCAAGGTGTGCATTTTTAGGGTCGACCTTTTCTAACACCACCCCTCCTTTTGGGAAGACAGCATCGCTGTTATGCTGGTTGTCTGAAGGAAACACCTTACTGCTGTCACACCTCTGTACAGTCAGCAGTACGACTTCGCCTTCGGACCTTGGTTTTGTTGCTTTTAGTCTTGCCGCCCTTCAACCGACCTGTCTGGCATGGTAGGACTTTGAGGAACGTTTGTTCCAGCCAGTATACCTCGATTGGTTCATCACGATAGGCAAGCCCGACCACCACGTCAAGGTAGCAACAACGGTTTTCAAATATAATTTACATATATAATGACTTCTCTATACTCGGCGCCCAAATCTGGCAAACTATTCGTTCTAATCTTGACGAATATTCGTATAAATAAATACTAGTTGCAATTATCAAACAATATTTAAGAGGAATTGATATAACTCATAATAATTTAATTCATCGTAAATTCCTTATTCGATTTAACCTGGGATTAATATAGCAGTCTTAAGCGAATCTATTTTTTTGTTTGGACAGACTTTAAAACTAGACAAGGGATTTGGTACTTTGTTTGAACGAAGAGGCATTCTTAATAAACCTCACGTTAACTACATTTTACTTCTTTCTAGATTAGAGTTGAAGATAATCATCCCAGTCAGTTATAATGTTAATGTTTAATTGCTACGTGAACGTAGATATTATCGGCAATCGTTAATGTAAACATGTCACGATAATGCGATGAGAAGACGAAGTTTATCAGAACATGTTAATAAATTGTTCTCATATAAATCATTCTTTTGAATCATGTTGACTGTATAGAAAATTTCGTTGCCCTAGGGAATTAAAGCCGAAATTCTGAGGTATATAGGTGATAGTACATTAATCTGTTCATATCATCGGAAAATATATAACTTGTGAGTTTACTATTTGACGTGCTATTGATCCATAGACGCATCTTAAAAGAGTTGAACTACTTGGTCTAAATGTAATGTTAGACAACCTGGTGTTCATTTCGAGGAAAAGTAAACAATTTGGCGTTAATTTTAAGACATTCAACTTGTAATGGAGAAATTTCGGACTAATTTCCATGGGTTGATGAAAAGCCGGTAATTTAGTGCATTGTTTATATTCACACTGACTGTTTTTGAAATAGTTCGTCTTTGTTTTTCCTTTTTTGTTTTAGTACAATATCATCCCTGGATTTCACGTCTTCTCTGAATGTCATTTTCTGAATGCAGCTACGTGAAATGCTTTTTCTCAACAGTGATTTACCATTAAATTATGATTTAAACTTGCCAAGACGCGAAATATCGTTAATAAAATGGTATTCACTACGAAGCTGTACGTAATTTAATTCGTAAAATCGAGCATAAATTTAATGGTTGCCGTCGTTATCCTAATTCGTTGATATTCTTTGTTTCGAGGCTGTCAATAACATTTAGATTAACTTGATCAATTAAACGGTTTGACCGGTAAGATTAACCTTGAATTTGAAGCATGATAAATCTTAGTAACTATTTCAACCTAGATAAACTTATTTAGAAATTTACACCAATATGATTGAGGGGCTAATTTCCTACTTCTACCACCATTTATAGGCTCTTACGTCCTGTCTTTAGATAAGTAAGCGTGAAATATACCGCATTGTTGAAGCTTAATCAAACAATGGGTCTAGTCGATAAAGTACAAAATTAATCTGAGATATATTTAATCTAAAACACCAAATTATGGAGCCAGGTAGGCTACTACAAATTGTTGAGCTCCAATGAAAGAAAACAATGTAGTCAACATAGGCCATTTTATAAACTAGTGCGTCTAAATTTGTTTTTCCAAACTCAACGCAGCATACTACGAATCAAACTACGTAAGTTTTATTATTTCAACTATGCTAACTATTTTATACACTACTAATACAGCTCACTAAATTTATCACTATATTTGCGTTATGACATGCATAACTTACTGGATTATGTTTTTCGTCATCAATCATCAAAATAAAACATTCTTCCGTTTAAAGTGAATCCGTTCTGGGTATTTTAAGTGTAATCTTTCTATATGTTATCAAGATCAACGGATCTTATAAAGTTTTGGAATAACCTAAAGCGATAATGGCCGTTTTCAACACACTCAATCTAATAGTATTTATAATAGTGGCTGTCGTTATCTAACGTGTATATTTTTAGTGTATTTATCAGCCAGTTAAAAAATTTGACAATCTGCAACCTTCTCATTTTAGTTGGAGCTCTAGCGATGGCAACATGCATGATAATTACCTATGTATGCAGTCAAGCAAACATCCTGAATTCTGAAAACAGCATTGTTACGAATATCTCAATTGTGATAACGAGTCACAAAAATATCATGGACATGAAGTAGGAGTCACAAGTCCTTTGGCTATAACTTTATGTTCTCGGGATTTATCTTGTGTTAATTAGAGAGCTCATAATCAGCATTCACCGTTTTTTATTCTGCAACGATAATCGCTCAGTTATACGCGTAAAGATGCGATTTCCCACTCACAAATCCTTTTATAGTTGACTAGCTGTGAACAAATAGTTCTATGAAATTTCAGTTTTCTGGTCAACTGTAATATAAACATTGAAATATCTTCCTGAGTTGATAAAACAAACATAATACAAGGCAACTAACCTTAGAAAATATATACAATTATTTCTTCCTACAACAAAATCCGGATCAATATCTGCATACTCCCAGGCGACATTACGTATCTGTTTTAAAACAGGATTACCTCTCTAGATAAACAAATCACAATGATAAAATGTCAAAATAATAGAAATTTATGATGAACAAAACAAAACAATCGTAAAATTAAACTTTTCCAGTGACCATGGGTAGCCATTTTGCCCAATCAGAATGAAGGCAATTCGAATGAATTATTTGTTAAATAAAACTCAAACACAATAAAATATATATATGATTACTAAGCTCATTAAGTTTAGCAGTAGATTCACCGGTACAACAAATCAACATGGGTGAGATACTAAAGCTTGTTCACATGAATTCAGTTCATTTTACATTCAGAGCCTTTGCAAGGTATATGCTTTTATCGTGACTACATGACCTAAGCATTATTAATGTGGATACAAATCATAGGGTGGATTAAATAACGCTTACAAACGGTTACCTAATAAATATAAATATATGAACTTTCCTTATCAATAGAGACTCCTGGATAATTTTTCTACATCATTTAGGCCGTAATGTACAGAGGATTTTCAAAGATATCACAAATACTTTTTGATTGTGCCCTGAATAACATCAAATATCATCAACAAATAATTATCATTTCAGATACAATCTGCATCATAAGCAGCTATTTGTTTTAATTTAACTTACATACCATATTACATTAATTGTATAGTCGCATCATAGATATATCTGTCAATTTTAAGATATAGACATAGACAATTTATATTTGGCTTCCAGTATGCCCCGAACCATCCATTGTGCTTGAGTTTATACGGATTATTAACGACATGTCACTTGATAATTTTAAATAAGCTGAGTATTAACTAGATTTATACGAATATTCGTCAAAATTAGAACGAATAGTTTGACAGAAATTGGGCGCCGAGTATAGAGAAGTCATTATATATGAAAATTATATTTGAAATAATATCAGCAATTGAAATTTATTTAATTCCAAAGTTTCGTCCAGCTAACTTGTCTGGACTTCTTCAGGGTAATAATCAAAATCAAGATCATCAAAGACGAAGAAGTCCAGACAATTTAGCTGGACGAAACGTTGGAATTATTTAAATTTCAATCGCTGAGATTATTTCAAATATAATTTTCATATATATTAACTAGATTGTTAATAATAAAATTAATATATCTACAACGTCCCAAAATAAATAAGAATTTGTACTGAAAGTTAATGAAGAATACGAGGGAGGAAAACAGTACAATCAACTTAGATGGATAATGAAACAGCTCATAACAATGAAAGTAACATCATAGTTTTAAGATTACCTGACGCTGATTCACAAGGATGGCATTTCCAGAAGTTAAGATTGGTCCTGTTTGCATTCTACAAATGTGTGAATGTAACAATCATGGGATTGAATGAATTATTTATCGTTAATCACATTTACATTAATCAGTAACAAATTACAGAAATACCAAAGTAAATCGAAGAAAATGGAATGAATACTGAATGAAAGAAAATGTCTTTACACAATATCATTTATGTAATTATAGTAATCAATTTTCCCCGTAACAGAAAACTGAGATGATACAGAATCTTTGTACCTTGGGATGAGAATTTCGGAGATATCGTTTTATGAGCAGGACGACGAGGTTAAGTATGTACTCATGATGTTGTCTAGAAACGTTTAGAAAGCATCACGATTAAACCATGCAGCTCAAAGAATACATTCTCCAAAAAATAGAAAAACAAGTGTCGACATGAAATGATAATATTAAAGAGTGTAAATTTATGTGTATGAATGTGTTAGATTACAACTTAATTAAAATGTTATAAAATATATCTAAATAAAATCCGTATGCTGACAGCTGATGGCATACAATTATCTAACTTTATTGCTAAACATATAATAAAAAGGCGTTATGGGATTAATTTGAGAACAGGTACTTCAATAAATGATCTATACAAATAACCAAAAAATAATTCGATTTTTTCTAAAGCTTTAGCTATAGGGAAATTCAAACTAATTGTACTTATATCAGAAGAAACCTGATAATACTCAGTTTATTTTTATATAAAGTATAGCCGTTTTTTGTCCTTTATTATCCTTATTAAATACTTTTTAATTATCATACAAATATGTAAGCAAGTGTTGTTTGGACTTTGTTCTTTGAGCACACCGGTTCAATGTGAAATAAGTGCTGATGATACTGCCTAGAACGACTAAACTTTTACAACTAGACCACCAAGCCCAAATAATGTTAAGCAGTCTTAAACATTTACCTGGATTACGAATTTTTCGCAGTAAAATAATTTAATTTATCAACAGACTATTCAACATGCACTTGGTTGATATGCTGTATGATATTGGATTTCATTTTATCATTACATTAGTTGATTATAAGTTTATTATCGTTATAAAGAAAGTTATAGTTTATTTATTTATTTAAATGACTTCATTGAGATTGATATACTTTTAATCATTCACAAATTTCTGATTTAAACTTTTAGTCGGCAGACAATCCTAAATGATGATTCCCGTGATGGTAAGTGACTACAGTTAGCCGTGCTCAAGTATTCAGCTTTGGATTAACTAAGATTCCGATTCAGGATAGTTCCTAAACATGTGTTTGGCAAGTGCACACTTTATACAGCTAATATAACTTGCTATAATGTTCCTAGAAAAGATTTTCTGCACTATAAATTCTTTATTTTTGTTTAATGAATAATTCTTTGAAGAACTAAAACTGATTAAATTGTGAATTTACTAAGACTTATATCTTTAAAGCAATTAGTCCCTCTTAAAATTTCTATAGAGCAACCCTATCTTCTCTTTGTTCTATCGGGATTTTATATTTCTACAAACTCAGATGAATGAATGTATAAAGTAAATGGAACATTCGATTTCATATGATTATAGATACTGTCAAGCTAATCTGTGCAAATCTATAATTTAAACAGACACAATTTTGCCTTCAAAACGTTATAATCAATATACATGAATATCATATAATACAAAGAAGGAATAATAAAATAAACACAATCCGAACATTGGTTTTCAATGCGTCAGATGCACAAACTACAGGTAGCTATCACACTCCGAAAAAAGTCAAAGTGCTCATTTGACTGGCAATCAAGTAAAGATTGTATGTATTATGTTAGATTAAATCAATGGTGGATGTTTAAAGTATAATAAAACTGGTTATTGGTTTCGTCACGGATATGTCAGTTGCATGATTTCTAAAACTACTCTTGACATAAGCTGAAACCGAACTACTATGAGATAGAGGGAGAGAGTTTAAGTGTAGAATCTAATGCAAAAATGATAACGAAAGAATCCAGTATTATAATTTATCTACTTAGTTACAATTAAAATTACCTCTTGTTTTCTTTTGTTGAGTTAGCAGATGAGACAAGAACGCGTGATAAAGATGGTAGCTGAGATTCGCAAACAGGTTTAGCAATATCACTTATCAAGTTAGGTTTCAAAAGTGAACCCAAAGTAAACTGTTTGTTAGGAGATACTGATTGATTTGTTTCACTGGATGATGACTGAGGCGCACACCAAGATTTCGGCATACCTTGATTTGAAGAAGTCTCATCTTGTTGACCGTTTTTTGATGTTAATGTTGATGACATTGTAGCATTATCAACTGTTGCTGCGGTCGCAGCTGAAATTGCTTCCTGTGTACTTAAAATGTTCAAATCCAACTGACCTTCTTTATACGCTTTAAATAATCTAAAATTATCCTAAGAATAAAAAATACAAACGATTACTGAATTAAGCAATAAGCAAAAAATGGAAAAAATATGACAAATAACCGTCAGTCCTAATAGCTGATCACTGCTAAAAGACATTATCAACACAACTGAGGAAAGGTTGTTCTTTTTTATGATTCAACTAGGATCGGTAATACTTTTGTAGCTGAAGGACTCATCACTTTGACTCCAAAAGATAATGAACGATGAAATATGTATGTTTGATAATTTCATAAATATTTTTGTGACCAATCCCCTCAAAACAACGTGAAAGTAAAAGGTTGAATAAAAGTAGTTTTGCGGATGTGTAAGTTTCATGAATACGATTTACCAGAGAAACTGTATGAATGATAAACATGGAATAGCCTTTCGTTAGTATTGGCCAAAAGACGTCTGGTTAAGTATGAATCAAAGTAGTGCAGACACGGAGAAATAAACATACATTTATTTATAAAAGTGTACATAAATTAAAGATCAACATTAATTGAATAGTAACACACAATAGAACCAATAACGTTGCAAATACATATACAAAAATCAGATAAGTTCAAACAACAGTTTGTAACGATCTGTCGTCAATTCACAATACGATTATAAATCTGACTAAATGTTTATTGTTTCACGTATATAAAAAGCGCTACAATACCAGATATTACTACAAGGATTGGGGACTGAACCATTAACTCACTGTTCACATACGTATGAGAATTTGACCGAAATCATCATAGCTCACTTCAAAAAAATCGTTTGATTAGTTGAATGGTAGATTTTTTAAATGCCAACAATATACCGGAGTAGATTTGCGTTTATCCGACTACATAATCATAAGGTAGTAATGTCACTCAAACTTACGTAGAATAATTTGAAAAAAACTAATGTCGATTATACACTTTTATATACCCTAACAATTAACAGTAAGATATGGATTTATTAGGAAGGATCAGACTTATCCTTATGATTAGGATGAAATGTACTGGGTTTGAGTCCTGGAGTGAATATAAGTAAACATTTATTGGTGTATAACTATTCACTTTCGCAAATATACATATTGCATTAAACTGGATTCAATAACATGCGATCATTTTAACCTCACAAGTTTAATGTAT
>CAMPQF010000025.1:0-24850 GCA_946903255.1 Schistosoma spindalis
TTTGTCAAGAAGAAGCTGTCGTCAAATCCTGAAAATCCAAAGCACTTACAGAACTATTGTACAGATGATCAGTATGATGTGCTTTCTTATGACTACTTTTTGCCCTAACACGCTTGACATATTTATTGACCAACTACCACTCATCGTCATGATTCTATACTCATTCTATCAGTTCTCATTCAAATATGCACATTCGAAATCGTGAACTGCATACTAATCATATAAATGCTGATACAATTATAACTCACTGCATAATGCAGTCAAATCAATCATACATTCAAATGACAGAAAACACTTTCATAATGTTTGCATTGATATTACAGATATCACAACTGATTAGTGTAAATCAGCATCAATGCAATAACTGAATACTCATCCTACGTAAATTTTCTGACATAATGTATGTTGAATGCAGAAACAAAATGTGTGATCCTCCATTATTCCGAAAACACAAAACCACACCTAAACACAATACAAGGAATGTAGAGCGCTCGCAAACAGCATGGTTGGAGAGAAAATTTGACTCAGTCAACTGCGAAACACTTCCTCGATAGGAAAATGCATGGAAACATCACAAACAAACGCGTAGAATGTTTCGAGAAAATAACATCAGCCAAAATGTGGTTATGAGACGTAAACAGAAGCATTCCCACAAAAATAGAACAATGAGATTGCAATGAAACCAGAAAAACACATGGAATCACATGAAAACGCATTGAAAAACAACTAAATAGGCTATCATGAATTGTATCATTCGGAATGAGCTGAAAAAACCATTCTGCGACTGAACATCATACTCAGTGTTCAATGAGACACAGCAACAATCCAATAAATAAGAATTGGAGATTGAAGAAGGTCAAATCAATGGGCATCACTAGAGATGAAATCGAAAACACAAATAGGCCACAATATCATCATGAGATGATCGACTGTTCACTTGTGTGTGTGTGTGTGTTCACTCGTGTGCGTCAGTCGTTTCGCTAGTTCGTGTTAGTTGAACGTGAAGAATGAATTGTCGACGGAATTAACGCATCCACTCAATCACTGTCTAAATCATTCACGTGCTTAATTAGTCAGTTGATTTGCCGCATCCACACAAATGCATTGACTGTGTGTTCATCACTCACTCCGTCTGACTACACAAACCACCAACTGACTCGTACGACGACTCACCCTCTCATTCGCCTCCTTACACCATGGATTCGTTGACTGATTGACTGACTGACTGACTGATTGAATGATTGATTGATTGATTGATTGATTGATGGATTGATCGATCGATCGATCGACTGGTTACTCGGTTCGTCAGACGAGTACGTGAGTGAGAGTGCAGTGTGTTTGGATTATGGTGATTAACGATCACATGCATGGATTGTGTTGAGGGTGGTTGAGAAACGTTGTGAGAGATGGTTAGTATAAATACTGGTGGATGTGGTCGGTGTCTATGTGAGTCGATCCGAGTGTTTGACAGCAGTGAATTTGCAGTGACTCGAAGTGAGCAGTGATGCGACAGTGTGTGATCTTGTGTTTGTTCGCCCTTCTCAGCATCTACGGTGTTCACGGTGAGTGACGACAGAGAATGTGTTGAATGACTGGATTGATTAGAGCAATTGTGATTCGATCGATGTGTGTGTGCGTGTTTGTGTGTGTGTCTTGCTGTGGACAATTGTAGTGGTATTTGAAGTGGTGACGTGGTCGTTGAATATGGAGTGTTATTGTTGAAAGAGTAGTAGTTGGTGCATTAATATGGGCGGTACTGATGATGATGATGATTATTGTTTTGGTGTTGGTTTCAGTAATGGGTGAAGCAGAGATTGTGGAGTGATTGTTTGTGGTGTTAGTAGTGTGAATGTTTGTTGTGGGAGTGTCAGCATTGGTAATGATAGTAGTGGTTTTGTTTGAAGAATTTGTGATATAATTGGTACAATCGACAGTATTGGTTGATGATTCAGTTGTTGTGGTGACTGTGTTGGTGGTGGAAACGACGGTTGGATTGAGAGTAGAAATGGTGTAACTGGTAGTGTTTGCTGTGTGATTGATTGTTTGTAGTAGGCATAGAAGTTTGTGCGATAGCGTTTGTGATCGTGATTGTGATTGTGGTTGTGATTGAGACTGTGATAAATATTGTTGATTGAATAATACTAATAATGATAATTATAATAATGATAATGTAGAAGTGTTTTTGTTGTTGCGATGTTTCAGCGGAGATTTCAGCTGAGAACGGAATGTGTTTTCGAGTGGGAGAGTATTGTGATGGTGCCGGACATAGGAAGTGTTGTCCACCACACAACTGCAAGCTGATCAATCCACGAGAAGGAGTGTGTGTCAGAGGACGGTGTTTGCAGTCGAAAGAACAATGTGTAGAACATGAGGATTGCTGCAGTGGACGCTGTGTGCTTGGAAACTGTGGAGACAAGTAACTAGTTGTCTACCGTTACACCTCATGTCGAGTTTCTGCTTGACTAGACAGACGTCCAGTCAACTACCTAGCTAGTTAGCTAGCCAGCAATCTAGATAGCTATACAGTCCACTAACTACACAACCCGTTTCCCACCATGCTCTTCACACATAGACCTTCCAACCACTCACATGTTCAATCATAACTTCTCCAACTTCTCTAATAATAAATGTGCTTATTCAAAGCAAATCTCTGACTTCTCCTCAATTTCCAAACACTGGTCGGTTGTGTGTGTGTACACGTGAATGAAACACTGACTGTTGATGCTTCAGTCGAAGTGAGTGGTGTTGAATCGATGTGCTGCTCATTTGAGTGAACGATGATTGACGATCAGTGTTAGTGTTTGTAGTAGAAGTGGTAGTGTTCATACTAGACGTGTACGAAGAGTTATTGTTGAGGGATGTGTGAAAGTGAACATTGGAATTAGTGTGACTGTTCGTGCTTGTTGAGGTTTGAGTAGTCTCAGTTGACATATGATTGGTGGTGTATTTGGTGTGGGCAGTGTATACATTCGCATGGATTTATTCCAGTAGTAGTGATGCAAGTATTAGCAACAGTGAATCAGGGAATGTCATCCTTCAACCAGTCATATCCCAACATGATGATTATAAATCGGGTTTAAATTACTTTCATGAAGGTTTTTCGTTTAGTTTTATTTTTCACATTTATCAATTTACCATAGTCAGGGTGAAATTAAATTTAATGCAGTGAGATATTCACTGTAAATATATGCCACATGTGAATGTACAACCTACAACATTGAATGTCACACTCATACACACGTTAGAACACCACGTGTTACGTAATGAGCGTACGCTTATAGAAAGTGTGAGTGAAATGAGTAGAGCCGAATTAATAAAATAAGATTTCTAAATTAGAAGACAGTCTAAATAGAAAGACGATGTGATTCAGGTATATGAAAAATATTTAGAAATGTTCTTTTAGGTTTCGATGAAGAAATATTTATCGTCAAGTCAAATCGGGTTTAAATTACTTTCATGAAGGTTTTTCGTTTAGTTTTATTTTTCACATTTATCAATTTACCATAGTCAGGGTGAAATTAAATTTAATGCAGTGAGATATTCACTGTAAATATATGCCACATGTGAATGTACAACCTACAACATTGAATGTCACACTCATACACACGTTAGAACACCACGTGTTACGTAATGAGCGTACGCTTATAGAAAGTGTGAGTGAAATGAGTAGAGCCGAATTAATAAAATAAGATTTCTAAATTAGAAGACAGTCTAAATAGAAAGACGATGTGATTCAGGTATATGAAAAATATTTAGAAATGTTCTTTTAGGTTTCGATGAAGAAATATTTATCGTCAAGTCAAATGAAGATTTATAACCATGTGCATTTAAACACATAAATCAGGTTTTGAGTGGCTTATAACAACGGCTTCAGCAAACTTCGAAAGACTGGAGCTTGGCTAATCATTAGTCAACTTGGTAGATTTAATCCTGTTGACCGGATGTGCAGTATCTAGGAGACACTTAGTAATTGCACTGTTTAAACTCATAAATTTTTATGTCGTAAGGATTTTTTGGAACATGTTCAAAATAACTAAGATGTGCCCTCCCTTCAGTTTGGCCATTGTAGCTGCTTTGAAAGCTACACATGCATTTTCATAGACAGTTTGTGGTAACATGATAGGGATATTTGTCGATGTTTGATTTGGTTGTTGAACATGTTTTACAAAGAATTAACAGTTTGGAAGCCGATTGATTTATGGCTAGTGCAGTGCCAAGCCTCTTTTCGATTGTGATTGACACGTCATCGCGTTTGAAGTTGAGATTTATGTGTACTGACTTTTATTGACTGTAGTCACACATGTCTTGTTTTCTTTAGTTGTCTTACATTTTTCAACAAATTTCTGCTGTTAGCAGTTGACGCTCAGGCATTTTCCCACTTTGATAATTTATTCTTTCATTTTATCAGTGGTAGATATCTTTTACGCCCCGATTAAATAGTAATTTGACCAACGCTTTTTTATAAGTGATTGGACGGAATCTATTGAAATTTAGGCAAAGACTATTCCTGATACTTTTTCGATAAACCAAACGTTGAACTAACCCATTTGAGTAAGCACAGTGATTTCAAGACACCTCATAAAATTATCCTCCATAATTGCACCTAATAAACTTCCTGATGTGTGAGCGAGAATGATCATGATGTGTTGTCTGCTCGGTCAGACATGTAGACAGTCTGACAGGTTTCAGATAAGTTATATATCCCCTTACACTTATAATTGTCACTCACTTATATACATATATACTTATTATTGATTGTTCATTGTTGTGGATAGTGTTTGGTGTGTTTTCTACAGATGCACGCTTAAAAACAATTCACGCATGATTCCTGCTGTAATTTCAATTCCTTCTTTTGTAACATTTACAACAATTGAACTGACGTCCCTGTTTTCTAAATCATACTTAAATTCAGCCGTTTGAAATTTCATCAACAGTAAACGTTTCTACCATCAATCTAGATCCATTTCTAAATATTGAATATTACGAAGAACATTCAATAATCAGCGGTCTCAAAAATTCAACTCTCTGTATTAAAATTTATCAGTCTCACTCAACTTTACTTGATTCGAACGACTCTTCATATTGCGACAGAATATAAACTATTTCAGTTGTATAAGTCAAGATCACGTCTCTGAAAAAAAACACAAATAACAACACATCTTCAGTTGCTAATACATGCATCACAACAACTGGAATAAATCCATGAGAATGTTTACACATCCCATACCAAATACACCACCAATCATATGTCAACTGAGACTACTCAAACCTCAACAAGCACGAACAGTCACACTAATTCCAATGTTCACTTTCACACATCCCTCAACAATAACTCTTCGTACACGTCTAGTATGAACACTACCACTTCTACTACAAACGCTAACACTGATCGTCAATCATCGTTCACCCAAATGAGCAGCACATCGATTAAACACCACTCACTTCGACTGAAGCATCAACAGTCAGTGTTCCATTCACGTGTACACGCACACAACCGACCAGTGTTTGGAAATTGAGGAGAAGTCAGAGATTTGCTTTGAATAAGCACATTTATTCTTAGAGAAGTTGGAGAAGTTATGATTGATTACATTTTCCTGGAAAAAGCTTGGACCAGATTGCCAGGCAAAACGTTGAATTTACTTCAAATGCTTTCTCTGACATTTTACAACTACATTTTCCTCTTTGATGTAACCAACAACGCCTTCAGACGACTTAGAAAGACTGGAGCTTGACTAATTATTGTTCGACTTGGTAGATTGCAACCTATTGACCTGATGTCCTGTATCCAATAGACACTTGGTGATTGCACTGTACAAAGTCATCATTATTTTCATGTTGTAAAGACTCTTTACTCCCTCAACAACAACTCTTCTCACACGTCTAGTATGAACACTACCACTTCTACTACAACCACCACTGTGAGACCCGTTATTTTGTCATCATTTAGATCGGACGGTGTTTGTTGACGAGCTGTCCACTTTAGTGGCCCGACATCCCAATCCAAGTAGATCGCATGAATGATTGCTGTCGAAATGAATATGTCGAATATCATCGTACATATTCATCGACTCAAATCGTGTTAGTCAATAACGGAACTAAATAAGTCAACTAACGAACATAGACATTTGAATACAAGTATTTTGTACATGAAGTGAATGTGATGTGAACAGAGAAACAAGATGCCTAGACAAACTATAAATGGTTTTATTTTTGCCCCTAATGTATTCTACAGATCGTCAGATTTCGTTTGGTGTGTGATTCACTGCCACACATTTTATTGTTCCAACGCGATTGTAATTTAAACATATTCTTTTGAACACCATTTTCCACTCTAATTCCCACCTTTGTACATAATTGTATTTTCCTAATTATTGCAAGTTGTGGTCAGGTTAGTCATCTGTCTATTCATGTACTCAAAACCAGGTCAGAATTGAGAATAAATCGATTATTGTTCCAGTGGTCTTGTCTTCTCTCACTCGCTTGCTTGTCAGTCGATCAGGTGATAAAATGCATTTCTTGTCTCTACACCGCTTTGAACTCACGCGAACTAGCCACAATGTTGAGCCGGTCAACCTATCGCATCAAGATCTTAATGCAGATAACACAAGATGTATTCAGCACAAAATTAGGAAAACAGATAATGGACGTAACAGAATGGAATAGACAGAAGCAAAACGACGCTCAGTGGAGATGATAGGAAAGCCGAATCCATTTCACCAAGCGGTAATCAATATTTATAGTCACACAAAAATAAGTTACAGACATTTGATGAATAGGATAACAAGTGTACACACACATACGCTCATATAGAAACAGTCAAGATCAGTAAGCGAACAATTACCACGGTCAAAATATAACTCACTTAGAATGAGTAAATTGGCCTGTCCGACAGTCAGAATGAGGATTATGAACTTGACATGCCAACCAACGCTACACCACAATACACTAAACTACCAACAACAAGCACCAACTAAATTACAAATACTGTTCTAAGGATGAGATTCCCTGATTCACTGTTGCTAATACTTGCATCACTACTACTGGAATAAATCCATGCGAATGTATACACTGCCCACACCAAATACACCACCAATCATATGTCAACTGAGACTACTCAAACCTCAACAAACACGAACAGTCACACTAATTCCAATGTTCACTTTCACACATCCCTCAACAATAACTCTTCGTACACGTCTAGTATGAACACTACCACTTCTACTACAAACACTAACACTGATCGTCAATCATCGTTCACCCAAATGAGCAGCACATCGATTCAACACCACTCACTTCGACTGAAGAATCAACAGTCAGTGTTTCATTCACGTGTACACGCACACAACCGACCAGTGTTTGGAAATTGAGGAGAAGTCAGAGATTTGCTTTGAATAATCACATTTATTATTAGAGAAGTTGGAGAAGTTATGATTGAACATGTGAGTGGTTGGAAGGTCTATGTGTGAAGAGCATGGTGGGAAACGGGTTGTGTAGTTAGTGGACTGTATAGCTATCTAGATTGCTGGCTAGCTAACTAGCTAGGTAGTTGACTGGACGTCTGTCCAGTCAAGCAGAAACTCGACATGAGGTGTAACGGTAGACATCTAGTTACTTGTCTCTACAGTTTCCAAGCACACAGCGTCCACTGCAGCAATCCTCATGTTCTACACATTGTTCTTTCGACTGCAAACACCGTCCTCTGACACACACTCCTTCTCGTGGATTGATCAGCTTGCAGTTGTGTGGTGGACAACACTTCCTATGTCCGGCACCATCACAATACTCTCCCACTCGAAAACACATTGCGTTCTCAGCTGAAATCTCCGCTGAAACATCGCAACAACAACAACAACACTTATATGATATTAATATTATCATTATCATTTTAGTATTATTATTATTCAATCAACAATACTTATCACAATCTCATTCACAACCACAATCACAATCACGATAACAAACGCTATCTTCAAACTAAACCACTACTATCATTACCAATGCTGACACTCCCACAACAAACATTCACACTACTAACACCACAAACAATCACTCCACAATCTCTGCTTCGCCCACTACCAACACCACCACCACCACAACCATCATCACCATCATCATCATCATCATCATCAACACCACCCATATTAGTGCACCAACTACTACTCTTTCAACAATAACACTCCATATTCAACGACCACGTCACCACTTCAAATACCACTACAATTGTCCACAGCACGACACACACACAAACACGCACACACACATCGATCGAATCACAATCGGTTAAATCAATCCAGTCATTCAACACATTCTCTGTCGTCACTCACCGTGAACACCGTAGATGCTGAGAAGGGCGAACAAACACAAGATCACACACTGTCGCATCACTGCTCACTTCGAGTCACTGCAAATTCACTGCTGTCAAACACTCGGATCGACTCACATAGACACCGACCACATCCACCAGTATTTATACTAACCATCTCTCACAACGTTTCTCAACCACCCTCAACACAATCCATGCATGTGATCGCTAATCACCATAATCCAAACACACTGCACTCTCACTCACGTACTCGTCTGACGAACCGAGTAACCAATCGATCGATCGATCGATCGATCAATCCATCAATCATTCAATCAATCAATCAATCGGTCAGTCAGTCAGTCAGTCAGTCAACGAATCCATGGTGTAAGGAGGCGAATGAGAGGGTGAGTCGTCGTACGAGTCAGTTGGTGGTTTGTGTAGTCAGACGGAGTGAGTGATGAACACACAGTCAATGCATTAGTGTGGATGCGGCAAATCAACTGACTAATTCAGCACGTGAATGATTTAGACAGTGATTGAGTGGATGCGTTAATTCCGTCGACAATTCATTCTCCAAGTTCAACTAACACGAACTAGCGAAACGACTGACGCACACGAGTGAACACACACACACACAAGTGAACAGTCGATCATCTCATGATGATATTGTGGCCTATTTGTGTTTTCGATTTCATCTCTAGTGATGCCCGTTGATTTGAATTTTTTTGTTGTGTATCTAGCGTTCAATACCTTCGCGAATTTCAAGGTCTAGTTTCTTGAGACGATTTACTGCTCAATCCACGTAACTCTTTTTTCGAGTGTTCAAGTTTCGAAATGACGATTGATCACATGTTTGGTTTCTGCACTCAGTGTTTAGCTTTGGAATTTATAGCTTTCTGTGCATTGAAGAAATTAATGAACCGATCAAGCAGTTTGTGTGCAACTCATAATAGTGAATTGGTTTATTTTATTGGTTATATTTAGTTAAATTACAAATTGATAATGTGATGACAGATGTACTAGTTGCTTGCTACCTTTGTATCTTCAAGGATGTTATGTTATTGTCAACTTCCTTGAGTCGAATGAATCTTCAGACAACTCGTGAATACAACTGCGAACAATTGCACATGAACCTTATAAAATTCCTTCGCCATATTGATGAAGATTGTCAGAATAATGGCGATAGTCATGGATGCATTACAGGTAGTAGGTAGGTGGCTAGGTAGCATTGTGAACCGGGAATGTGAACGGTTCCGTTTACAAGAAATGTCATCAGATTAATTTAAATGCCTTATTTTCGTATTTGGGTTACAATCTGAAGCAGATGCAGATGTCAGAACACGTATTTTAATGCGAATTGAACAAGATCCAAATATTAGTCTGCAATTGGTATCTGAAGAATGCCAAAGAATGGTTAATCTAAAGCATAACACCAATCTAGTAGAAAAGAACAATGAACATGTGGAAGTTAAAACCTTGCAGAAAGCTTTTAATGGAAACAAGGATCAGTACTCTTACCAAATTCCAAAGCAAACGAGAACCCAAAATGTGTTGTTGGCGGTGTGGTATGCGTCATTCTCATAATGTTTGCTATTTTAACAAAAGAGTTTGTTTTCGATGTGGTAGATATGGTCATGCTCAAGTATGTTGTAACAGGAGACAAAAGATTGTCGATCATCAGAGTAAGGCTCGTAAAGGAAATAAGACGCAGACACCTAAAGAAATCCAACATAATTCGAGTGTCATTCTGACCACAAAAACTGCTCATTTCTCGTCTAAAAGCAAATATGTAACTCTGTTTTTCAATGGTAAACCTATTAAGCTGCAAGTTGATACGGGGTCCGACATAACATTAATTTCTAGAAAGACGTGGATAAATCTTGGTCGACCTCGATATCATCCTATATTTTACAACGCTAAGAGTGCAACAGGAACTAATATTACTCTTCTTGGTGAAATGCAGCTACCTCTCACATTAGGTGACAAGACTATGACTGGGACATGTTATGTGTCTGGGAATGGTCATACCAACTTACTAGGTATTGACTGGATAGATTAACTTGGTTTATGGGATTTGCCGTTGAGCACTGTTTGCAATATGATTAATTCGCCAGTACCCAAATCGTTGTCAAGGTTAATTGCTAATAACCGCAAGTTAGAGGAAGATAGCGTGGTTGCTTCTATATCAGTTGAACCGCAAATAAAACGAGTGTTCTGTGATGCTATTAGAATCCTACCAGTAACGGCGGAAGCGGTTAAAGAAACTACGGCTAGTGATTCTCTACTCAAAAGAATAAAAGGAGCTGTTTTAAATGGTTGGAAAGAAGATAAGGCTGATCGAGAATTTCACCAATTTTTTCTGAGACGTGAGTCTATATCGATTTGTGATAATTGTTTAATGTTTGGTGATCGTGTTGTTATCCCTAAATCTCTTCAGTTTTTTGTGCTTAGACAGTTTCACATTGGTCAACCGGGAATGAACAGAATGAAAGCAATTACGCGTAGTTATGTCTGTTGGCCATTCATGGATAAGGCTGTGGAAGAACACGTATTGAGATGTCGTTGATGTGCCGAAGGTGCAAAAGATCCACCGAAAGTAGAATCCCAGCCATGGCCAGAAACGAAGAAGCCTTGGGTTCGATTACACGTCGGTCATGCTGGACCAATAAATGAACAATATTTTTTTGTGGTGGTAGATTCATACTCAAAGTGGCCTGAAATTTATGTTGTGCGAAGACCGTCTACGTCTGAAACATTGTTACATCTCAGACAACTATTTGGTAGGTTTGAGACACCTAATGTTTTGGTTTCAGATAACGGGACGCAGTCCACGTCGTCACAGTTTGCGGAGTTCTGTAAACAAAATGGAACCAAACACATTAGAACTCCACCGTATCACCCTCAGTCAAACGGGCAAGCAGAAAAATTTGTTCTTATCTTGAAGCCAGCTCTCTTAAAGATGGCAGCAGAGGATAATGTAGAAGAGGCTCCGCAACAGTTTCTAATTTCTTATAGAATCACACCGAGTTCAAACTGTCAAGACGGAAAATCACCAGCCGAAATAATGTTTGGCCGACCAATGAGAACATTCTTGAATGTTTTTAATACGAAAGACAGAGTGTATGGACTACAAAAAAATAAGGAAGGAAATTATTCGAAGATTTGACAGTTTAAAGTAGGTGACTTAGTTTATGCACGTGATTTCCGGCCTGGCAAGCCGAAATGAATATTTGGATGTATTAAAAAAATGTCGTGGGACAGTATTGTATGAAGTTATGGTTGAAAATACATTAATTATCAGACATATCTATCAATCAACAGAGACAGAAGAAATGTTTATGAGTCACTTAAAGTCAAATCTTTACCAATCGAAGTATTATGTGATACATTAAATATTCCACCACCACCACAAGTTGAAATGGAAAAAAATGAACTGAAATCAGATGCCGGTCGAAAATCGTCACGTGAACGAAAACAAACGAGATTTTTTCAAATAGACACGAAAGTGAAGTCATAAGATCAAACTTCGTGAAGGAAGTTGTTGTGTGGGTGAGAAAGATCGTGATTGGTTGTCTGCTTAGTCAGACATGTAGACAGTCTGACATGTGTCAGATAGGTCACATATTCCCTTATCCTTATTATTGTGACACACACTCTTATGTACATCTTTATTGATTGTCCATTGTTGTGGATTGTGGGCATCACTAGAGATGAAATCGAAAACACAAATAGGCCACAATATCATCATGAGATGATCGACTGTTCACTTTTGTGTGTGTGTGTTCACTCGTGTGCGTCAGTCGTTTCGCTAGTTCGTGTTAGTTGAACGTGAAGAATGAATTGTCGATGGAATTAACGCATCCACTCAATCACTGTCTAAATCATTCACGTGCTTAATTAGTCAGTTGATTTGCCGCATCCACACTAATGCATTGACTGTGTGTTCATCACTCACTCCGTCTGACTACACAAACCACCAACTGACTCGTACGACGACTCACCCTCTCATTCGCCTCCTTACACCATGGATTCGTTGACTGATTGACTGACTGACTGACTGACCGATTGATTATTTGATTGAATGATTGATGGATTGATCGATCGATCGATCGATTGGTTACTCGGTTCGTCAGACGAGTACGTGAGTGAGAGTGCAGCGTGTTTGGATTATGGTGATTAGCGATCACATGCATGGATTGTGTTGAGGGTGGTTGAGAAACGTTGTGAGAGATGGTTAGTATAAATACTGGTGGATGTGGTCGGTGTCTATGTGAGTCGATCCGAGTGTTTGACAGCAGTGAATTTGCAGTGACTCGAAGTGAGCAGTGATGCGACAGTGTGTGATCTTGTGTTTGTTCGCCCTTCTCAGCATCTACGGTGTTCACGGTGAGTGACGACAGAGAATGTGTTGAATGACTGTATTGATTGGAGCAATTGTGATTCGATCGATGTGTGTGTGCGTGTTTGTGTGTGTGTCGTGCTGTGGACAATTGTAGTGGTATTTGAAGTGGTGACGTGGTCGTTGAATATCGAGTGTTATTGTTGAAAGAGTAGTAGTTGGTGCATTAATATGGGCGGTACTGATGATGATGACGATGATCATTATTGTTTTGGTGGTGGTTTTATTATTTGGCGAAGCAGAGATTATGGAGTGATTGTTTGTGGTGTTAGTAGTGTGAATGTTTGTTGTGGGAGTGTCAGCATTGGTAATGATAGTAGTGGTTTTGTTTGAAGAATTTGTGATATAGTTGGTACAATCGACAGCGTTGGTTGATGATTCAGTTGTTGTGGTGACTGTGTTGGTGGTGGGAACGACGGTTGGATTGAGAGTAGAAATGGTGTAACTGGTAGTGTTTGCTGTGTGATTGATTGTTTGTAGTAGGCATAGAAGTTTGTGCGATAGCGTTTGTGATCGTGATTGTGATTGTGGTTGTGATTGAGACTGTGATAAATATTGTTGATTGAATAATACTAATAATGATAATTATAATAATGATAATATAGAAGTGTTTTTGTTGTTGTTGCGATGTTTCAGCGGAGATTTCAGCTGAGAACGCAATGTGTTTTCGAGTGGGAGAGTATTGTGATGGTGCCGGACATAGGAAGTGTTGTCCACCACACAACTGCAAGCTGATCAATCCACGAGAAGGAGTGTGTGTCAGAGGACGGTGTTTGCAGTCGAAAGAACAATGTGTAGAACATGAGGATTGCTGCAGTGGACGCTGTGTGCTTGGAAACTGTAGAGACAAGTAACTAGATGTCTACCGTTACACCTCATGTCGAGTTTCTGCTTGACTAGACAGACGTCCAGTCAACTACCTAGCTAGCCAGCAGGCTTGCTAGTTATACAGTCCACTAACTACACAACCCGTTTCCCACCATGCTCTTCACACATAGACCTTCCAACCACTCACATGTTCAATCATAACTTCTCCAACTTCTCTAATAATAAATGTGATTATTCAAAGCAAATCTCTGACTTCTCCTCAACTTCCAAACACTGGTCGGTTGTGTGCGTGTACACGTGAATGGAACACTGACTGTTGATGCTTCAGTCGAAGTGAGTGGTGTTGAATCGATGTGCTGCTCATTTGGGTGAACGATGATTGACGATCAGTGTTAGTGTTTGTAGTAGAAGTGGTAGTGTTCATACTAGACGTGTACGAAGAGTTATTGTTGAGGGATGTGTGAAAGTGAATATTGGAATTAGTGTGACTGTTCGTGCTTGTTGAGGTTTGAGTAGTCTCAGTTGACATATGATTGGTGGTGTATTTGGTGTGGGCAGTGTATACATTCGCATGGATTTATTCCAGTAGTAGTGATGCAAGTATTAGCAACAGTGAATCAGGGAATCTCATCCTTAGAACAGTATTTGTAGTTTAGTTGGTGATTGGTGTTGGTAGTTTAGTGTATTGTGGTGTAGCGTTGGTTGGCATGTCAAGTTCATAATCCTCATTCTGACTGTCGGACAGGCGAATTTACTCATTCTAAGTGAGTTATATTTTGACCGTGGTAATTGTTCGCTTACTGATCTTGACTGTTTCTATATGAGCGTATGTGTGTGTACACTTGTTATCCTATTCATCAAATGTCTGTAACTTATTTTTGTGTGACTATAAATATTGATTACCGCTTGGTGAAATGGATTCGGCTTTCCTATCATCTCCACTGAGCGTCGTTTTGCTTCTGTCTATTCCATTCTGTTACGTCCATTATCTGTTTTCCTACTTTTGTGCTGAATACATCTTGTGTTATCTGCATTAAGATCTTGATGCGATAGGTTGACCGGCTCAACATTGTGGCTAGTTCGCGTGAGTTCAAAGTGGTGTAAAGACAAGAAATGCATTTTATCACCTGATCGACTGACAAGCAAGCGAGTGAGAGAAGACAAGACCACTGGAACAATAATCGATTTATTCTCAATTCTGACCTGGTTTTGAGTACATGAATAGACAGATGACTAACCTGACCACAACTTGCAATAATTAGGAAAATACAATTATGTACAAAGGTGGGAATTAGAGTGGAAAATGGTGTTCAAAAGAATATGTTTAAATTACAATCGCGTTGGAACAATAAAATGTGTGGCAGTGAATCACACACCAAACGAAATCTGACGATCTGTAGAATACATTAGGGGCAAAAATAAAACCATTTATAGTTTGTCTAGGCATCTTGTTTCTCTGTTCACATCACATTCACTTCATGTACAAAATACTTGTATTCAAATGTCTATGTTCGTTAGTTGACTTATTTAGTTCCGTTATTGACTAACACGATTTGAGTCGATGAATATGTACGATGATATTCGACATATTCATTTCGACAGCAATCATTCATGCGATCTACTTGGATTGGGATGTCGGGCCACCAAAGTGGACAGCTCTTCAACAAACACCGTCCGATCTAAATGATGACAAAATAACGGGTCTCACAGTGGTGGTTGTAGTAGAAGTGGTAGTGTTCATACTAGACGTGTGAGAAGAGTTGTTGTTGAGGGAGTAAAGAGTCTTTACAACATGAAAATAATGATGACTTTGTACAGTGCAATCACCAAGTGTCTATTGGATACAGGACATCAGGTCAATAGGTTGCAATCTACCAAGTCGAACAATAATTAGTCAAGCTCCAGTCTTTCTAAGTCGTCTGAAGGCGTTGTTGGTTACATCAAAGAGGAAAATGTAGTTGTAAAATGTCAGAGAAAGCATTTGAAGTAAATTCAACGTTTTGCCTGGCAATCTGGTCCAAGCTTTTTCAAGGAAAATATAAATTACAAGTGTTGTGAAATGAAAAGTGTCAAGATAACAGATTGTGTATCTACGTAAGTGATGTAGGAAGAAATTTCATTCAACTATATATTGCCTTCGGAAACATTAAATCGTGCAAATTTTGAACCAGTATTTTCATCAAAAATCCATTCACTGAATACCTCTAAATGTCTACGGACAATCACAAAACTGATCAGATTCCTGAATTGTCTCTCCACTATTCAGAAACTAATAGTGATGACCAGTTGGGAAGAAATAGCTTCCGAATGGATACCTTTTCAAAGTTAGAATTAGCTAAATTACGTTTAGCCCAGACAGAAAGAGAGATTGAGTTGGAA
Source organism: Schistosoma spindalis (assembly GCA_946903255.1). Classification (NCBI taxonomy): domain Eukaryota; kingdom Metazoa; phylum Platyhelminthes; class Trematoda; order Strigeidida; family Schistosomatidae; genus Schistosoma; species Schistosoma spindalis. Next base: position 15,912 of record CAMPQF010000025.1, read on the forward strand.
CGATTACGTCAGAAGGGAAGAAAACATTATACTGAAGTTGTGGCTGACAAGGTTATGTCTCACGTGTCTACATCTGCCTCACGTACAATTGATATTAGAGGAAACTTTTGGCCAGAGACCTATTGTAGCACGCACGTTTATCGACAACTTGTTAAACTTTCCCAATATAAGAAGGAATCAATCAGATAGTTAGAGAAGACTGTCTCGAGAGATGCAAGCATGTGGATTGACTCTGGATCGGATGAATCACGTTTCTGATTTGAACGCTTCTAGGACTATTGAAAATATGGTTCTGAAGTTACCAGCGCACATTCAACAAGAGTGACTTAAGGTAGCTTATAAGATTATCAGAGGAGGTCGAGAGCCTCTGTTCGCCGATTTAATTAAGTTTGTAAAGGAACAGTCAGTCATTGCTAATACTAGATATGGATTACTTGTCAGCGGTGATCTTCCTAATCGCGACCAAAAGCGATCGGTTGTTGTTACTAAAGGAAACCTTGATTCGGAGTATAAGGCAACAGTGTCCTCCACTAGCATGAGCGAGTCTGATGTCCCTCCAAATGTAAGACCAAGCACTCTTGGTTTGCCATGTTTATTGTGTACTAAAAACCCTCCTTCATTAGACCAATGTGAAAGGTTTAAAGATAACCATATTAATGAGAGGATAGAATTTGTACTGAAGAAGCAGTTGTGTGATGTCTGTCTGAAGACGAACCATATAGCAAGAAACTGTCGAGCACCGAGATCATGTGCCGTCGAAGCATGTGGCTAGAGACACCATACCTTGTTACACAGCAAGCGTGAAGAGCACCGATAGTAATAGTAATGCCCACATTAGCACTCAACGCTGTACGGAGTGAAGTGTTAAGCGCGTACAGAGACAATAGTGTCTGTATTGGTACACAAAAGAATGAAGAAGGAACGGCAAAAAACTTCCGCTTCCTTAGATAACGATGCTAGGTTTCCCGAATGTATTATACAGACAGAGGAGGAACAGTTCTACGTTGACAATCTATTAACTAGTGCTGATACGTCAGAAGAAGCTAAATTAGTATATTCTCAGTTGAAGGAGATTTTACGTCTAAAAGGTTTTAATTTGACCAAGTGGGCCAGAAACAATGTTGAATTAATGAAGTTCATTTCAGAGTAAGACCGTATAGAAAAGAACGTGGACATTTGTCTATCTATGGAAAGGAATGAAAGGACTCTAAGAACAGAGTGGAATGTTCGAACGGATAAGATGTTCAAGGTGAGCGAATTCGATGCGACTCCTACAAAAGGAACCATTTTGTTGCATGTAGCTTCTATATTTGACCTCGTTGTGTTTGCAGCTTTAGTTGTTTTACCAGCCAAATAAATTTGCAAGAAACTTGTCGGCAAAATCTGGCATGGGACGCAGAGCTTCCTGTGGAATGCTTTCTGAGATGGGACCGTTGGCTCAGAGGTATGAAGCGCCTAAGTGAACTGTGACTTCTCAGGTGTCACGTGCCAGAATCGTACAAACCGCTGACCACTCAGAATCGTTGATCTAACCATGCCTGAGAATCTGCATATGGTGTTGTGGCGTATGCTCGTATTGAAGATGTCTCCCTTCAAGTCAATTGTTCCATTCTATTAAATAAGTGCAAGAATAATGAGCTCAACGGAGACGGTAGGAAAGCCGAATCCATTTCACCAAGCGGTAATCAATATTTATAGTCACACAAAAATAAGTTACAGACATTTGATGAATAGGATAACAAGTGTACACACACATACGCTCATATAGAAACAGTCAAGATCAGTAAGCGAACAATTACCACGGTCAAAATATAACTCAGTTAGAATGAGTAAGTTGGCCTGTCCGGAAGTCAGAATGAGGATTATGAACTTGACATGCCAACCAACGCTACACCACAATACACTAAACTACCAACAACAAGCACCAACTAAATTACAAATACTGTTCTAAGGATGACATTCCCTGAATCACGGTTGCTAATACTTGCATCACAACTACTGGAATGAATCCATGCGAATGTATACACTGCCCACACCAAATACACCACCAATCATATGTCAACTGAGATTACTCAAACCTCAACAAACACGAACAGTCACACTAATTCCAATGTTCACTTTCACACATCCCTCAACAATAACTCTTCGTACACGTCTAGTATGAACACTACCACTTCTACTACAAACACTAACACTGATCGTCAATCATCGTTCACTCAAATGAGCAGCACATCGATTCAACACCACTCACTTCGACTGAAGCATCAACAGCCAGTGTTCCATTCACGTGTACACGCACACAACCGACCAGTGTTTGGAAATTGAGGAGAAGTCAGAGATTTGCTTTGAATAAGCACATTTATTATTAGAGAAGTTGGAGATGTTGTGATTGAACATGTGAGTGGTTGGAAGGTCTATGTGTGAAGAGCATGGTGGGAAACGGGTTGTGTAGTTAGTGGACTGTATAGCTATCTAGATTGCTGGCTAGCTAGCTAGCTAGCTAGTTGAGTGGACGTCTGTCTAGCCAAGCAGAAACTCGACATGAGGTGTAACGGTAGACATCTAGTTACATGTCTCTACAGTTTCCAAGCACACAGCGTCCACTGCAGCAATCCTCATGTTCTACACATTGTTCTTTCGACTGCAAACACCGTCCTCTGACACACACTCCTTCTCGTGGATTGATCAGCTTGCAGTTGTGTGGTGGACAACACTTCCTATGTCCGGCACCATCACAATACTCTCCCACTCGAAAACACATTCCGTTCTCAGCTGAAATCTCCGCTGAAACATGGAAACAACAACAAAAACACTTCTATATTATCATTATTATAATTATCATTATTAGTATTATTCAATCAACAATATTTATCACAGTCTCAATCACAACCACAATCACAATCACGATCACAAACGCTATCGCACAAACTTCTATGCCTACTACAAACAATCAATCACACAGCAAACACTACCAGTTACACCATTTCTACTCTCAATCCAACTGTCGTTTCCACCACCAACACAGTCACCTCAACAACTGAATCATCAACCAATACTGTCGATTGTACCAACTATATCACAAATTCTTCAAACAAAACCACTACTATCATTACCAATGCTGACACTCCCACAACAAACATTCACACTACTAACACCACAAACAATCACTCCACAATCTCTGCTTCGCCAAATAATAAAACCACCACCAAAACAATCATCATCATCATCATCAGTACCGCCCATATTAATGCACCAACTACTACTCTTTCAACAATAACACTCCATATTCAACGACCACGTCACCACTTCAAATACCACTACAATTGTCCACAGCAAGACACACACACAAACACGCACACACACATCGATCGGATCACATTCGCTCAAATCAATACAGTCATTCAACACATTCTCTGTCGTCACTCACCGTGAACACCGTAGATGCTGAGAAGGGCGAACAAACACAAGATCACACACTGTCGCATCACTGCTCACTTCGAGTCACTGCAAATTCACTGCTGTCAAACACTCGGATCGACTCACATAGACACGGACCACATCCACCAGTATTTATACTAACCATCTCTCACAACGTTTCTCAACCACCCTCAACACAATCCATGCATGTGATCGTTAATCACCATAATCCAAACACACTGCACTCTCACTCACGTACTCGTCTGACGAACCGAGTAACCAATCGATCGATCGATCGATCGATCGATCCATCAATCAATCAGTCAATCAATCAATCATTCAATCAGTCAGTCAGTCAGTCAATCAGTCAACGAATCCATGGTGTAAGGAGGCGAATGAGAGGGTGAGTCGTCGTACGAGTCAGTTGGTGTTTTGTGTAGTCAGACGGAGTGAGTGATGAACACACAGTCAATGCATTTGTGTGGATGCGGCAAATCAACTGACTAATTAAGCACGTGAATGATTTAGACAGTGATTGAGTGGATGTGTTAATTCCGTCGACAATTCATTCTTCACGTTCAACTAACACGAACTAGCGAAACGACTGACGCACACGAGTGAACACACACACACACAAGTGAACAGTCGATCATCTCATGATGATATTGTGGCCTATTTGTGTATTCGATTTCATCTCTAGTGATGCCCATTGATTTGATCTTCTTCAATCTCCAATTCTTGTTTATTGGATTTTTGCTGTGTCTCATTGAACACTGAGTATGATGTTCAGTCGCAGAATGGTTTTTTCAGCTCATTCCGAATGATACAATTCATGATAGCCTATTTAGTTGTTTTTCAATGCGTTTTTATGTGAATCCATTTCTTCTCAACTGATACCACCGATTTCGTTGTGCTGTCTACGAATCAAGCGGAAGCGACAGTCGTGCACATGTCAGACTTCCATTAATTTGAGTGTGTTTGTGTGTCTGCTACACGCCACAGAATTCTTGAATCATGTGTTTTCACATTGACAGTTGTGTTTCTAGCCTTCAATTCCTTCGCGAATTTCAATGTCTAGTTTCTTGAGACGATTTACCGCCCAATCTACGTAACTCTATTTTCGAGTGTTCAAGATTCGAAATGACGATTGATCACACATGTTTGGTTTCTGCACTCAGTGTTTAGCTTTGGAATTTATAGCTTTCTGTGCATTGACAAAATTCATGAACCTATCAAGCAGTTTGTGTTCGAGTAAGCGGAATGCTATTCCTGGTCTCCTGAAACCACATTGTAAACTACACGTAGGAGCTTTCAACGTCCGAACACTGTGCCAAATAGGACAACAGGCTTCCTTTGCTAAGACTTTGGAATCTCGCTCCATCGATGTGTGCTGCGTCTCCGAAACACGCATACAGGATCCTAGTAGTGTCATTCATTTGACCGCACCATGTCAAAGTAACGAGCCAACTCAGATAACCACCTGTTTCTTGCAAACACTAACTTTAAGCATAAGGAAAAACATCTTTTAATATGGCGACCCCCTAATTCGTCCCAACGTTGGACCCAAATAGATCACATCGCTATCAGCCACCGATGGAGGGGCTCGATAGAAGACTGTCGCTCATTCTGGAGCACATGCTTAGAATCAGATCATGCTCTGGTGCGAGCGCATATTTGTCTACGTCTTACTGGACGTAGGAAAGATGGTACAAGGAAACCCCTTAGGGTCCTACCTAATGACAGTCAAGTTATGAGTATATTTCAGGAACAACTAGAAAAACAGTTAAACAGTCATGTAAGTGATGCCCACCTTGAGGCAGCGTGGAATGACATCCGAAAAGCTGTAGAAACAGCAGTGATGTCTGCAAGTACGGTAAACCATAAGGTTAGGGAGAAACACTGGATCTCAGCAGCATCTACCGCACTGATAGATGCTCGTAAACTCATTTCATCTGGCTCTGAACGCAACGAAGAGCGCAGCCAGCTTAAGCGTAAGCTGATCGTGAACAGTGGTGGGTAGCGAAAGCAAGAGAGATGGAAAAGGCAGCGGCAATAGGTAACAGTAGGCAACTGTTCAGACTTGTTAAGGAAACCGGTATTAGGAACCCAACTGTTAGCGAAACAATCTCAGAGAGAGATGGACATATTATTCATTCTCAATACACGAGATAGGATCGATGGGCAGAACACTTCAGGGATCAGTTCAATTGGCCTTCAGCCCCACTTCCGTTTCCCACGATCTCCAGTCGACCTGAATGGCAAGTTGATGTAAGTCCTCCGACTCTTGACGAAGTTGAAAAAGCTATAGGAAATCTGAAGCGTGGGAGAGCAGCAGGCCCTGACAGGTTTACCCCTGATATTTTTAAAGATGGCGATCCAGTATTAGCACCGAGATTGACTGAGGTCTTAGGTAGAATCCGGGAACTGGACGTAATCCCATCCGACTGGTCTCAATCACTGATTGTGCCAGTCTATAAGAAAGGAAAAACGTCCTCCTGTGACAATCACAGAGGAATTAGTTTGACCAATACAGTGCCTAAATTATTAGATTCAATAATACTTCGACGTCTAACCAAAGCTCGTGAACAGCAGACTAGAGTAAACCAGGCTGGTTTTCGACCTGGACGTGGTTGTATAGATCAAATATTCACACTACGTCAGTTTCTAGAACATAGAAACACATTCAGGCGCCCTACAATGATAGTATTTCTCGACCTTAAGGCGGCATTTGACTCTGTTGATTGTGAGCTTCTATGGCAGTGTTTGTCACTAAAGGGTGCACCAAAGAAGTACATTAATCTTATAAAGGCTCTCTACTCGAACACAAATGGTCGAGTGACAGCTTATGGCGAACTGTCATCAGAACTGATTACCTCAAGTGGTGTTCCTCAGGGCTGTCCACTCTCTCCATTCTTGTTTAACTTTGCTGTTGACGTCCTTTTAGAGATGACACTTTCCTCATCTAGATTTCCAGGAGTTGATCTTATACCAGGAGATCTACTTGTTGACTTGGAATATTCCAATGTCATATTTCTATTTGATGAAGACGCTGACAAAATGCAGAGTCTGCTGACCACCGTAAGCAACAATGCAGGCATGTTCGGCATGTGATTTTCTCCCTCGAAATGCATGTATACCGGTGAATGTGATTAAAAGCGACATGAGGCGGTTGTTCGTTCACTCTCGTCAATCTCAACGAGCAATTTGTTTGATGCGACGAAACTAGTTTAGTGTCGGCATATGTCATCATGTTGGGATATGACTGGTTGAAGGATGACATTCCCTGATTCACTGTTGCTAATACTTGCATCACTACTACTGGAATAAATCCATGCGAATGTATACACTGCCCACACCAAATACACCACCAATCATATGTCAACTGAGACTACTCAAACCTCAACAAGCACGAACAGTCACACTAATTCCAATGTTCACTTTCACACATCCCTCAACAATAACTCTTCGTACACGTCTAGTATGAACACTACCACTTCTACTACAAACACTAACACTGATCGTCAATCATCGTTCACTCAAATGAGCAGCACATCGATTCAACAACACTCACTTCGACTGAAGCATCAACAGTCAGTGTTCCATTCACGTGTACACGCACACAATTGGAAATTGAGGAGAAGTCAGAGATTTGCTTTGAATAATCACATTTATTATTAGAGAAGTTGGAGAAGTTATGATTGAACATGTGAGTGGTTGGAAGGTCTATGTGTGAAGAGCATGGTGGGAAACGGGTTGTGTAGTTAGTTGACTGTATAGCTATCTAGATTGCTGGCTAGCTAGCTAGCTAGCTAGTTCACTGGACGTCTGTCCAGTCAAGCAGAAACTCGACATGAGGTGTAGCGTAGACATCTAGTTACATGTCTCTACAGTTTCCAAGCACACAGCGTCCACTGCAGCAATCCTCATGTTCTACACATTGTTCTTTCGACTGCAAACACCGTCCTCTGACACACACTCCTTCTCGTGGATTGATCAGCTTGCAGTTGTGTGGTGGACAACACTTCCTATGTCCGGCACCATCACAATACTCTCCCACTCGAAAACACATTGCGTTCTCAGCTGAAATCTCCGCTGAAACATCGCAACAACAACAACAACACTTATATAATATTAATATTATTATTATCATCTTAGTATTATTATTATTCAATCAACAAACTTATCACAATCTCATTCACAACCACAATCACAATCACGATCACAAACGCTATCGCACAAACTTCTATGTCTATTACAAACAATCAATCACACAGCAAACACTACCAGTTACACCATTTCTACTCTCAATCCAACCGTCGTTCCCTCCACCAACACAGTCACCACAACAACTGAATCATCAACCAACGCTGTCGATTGTACCAACTATATCACAAATTCTTCAAACAAAACCACTACTATCATTACCAATGCTGACACTCCCACAACAAACATTCACACTACTAACACCACAAACAATCACTCCACAATCTCTGCTTCGCCAAATAATAAAACCACCACCAAAACAATAATCATCATCATCATCATCAGTACCGCCCATATTAATGCACCAACTACTACTCTTTCAACAATAACACTCGATATTCAACGACCACGTCACCACTTCAAATACCACTACAATTGTCCACAGCACGACACACACACAAACACGCACACACACATCGATCGAATCACAATCGCTAAAATCAATCCAGTCATTCAACACATTCTCTGTCGTCACTCACCGTGAACACCGTAGATGCTGAGAAGGGCGAACAAACAAAAGATCACACACTGTCGCATCACTGCTCACTTCAAGTCACTGCAAATTCACTGCTGTCAAACACTCGGATCGACTCACATAGACACCGACCACATCCACCAGTATTTATACTAACCATCTCTCACAACGATTCTCAACCACCCTCAACACAATCCATGCATGTGATCGCTAATCACCATAATCCAAACACGCTGCACTCTCACTCACGTACTCGTCTGACGAACCGAGTAACCAATCGATCGATCGATCGATCAATCAATCAGTCAATTCAATCAAATAATTCAATCAGTCAGTCAGTCAGTCAATCAGTCAACGAATCCATGGTGTAAGGAGGCGAATGAGAGGGTGAGTCGTCGTACGAGTCAGTTGGTGGTTTGTGTAGTCAGACGGAGTGAGTGATGAACACACAGTCAATGCATTAGTGTGGATGCGGCAAATCAACTGGCTAATTAAGCACGTGAATGATTTAGACAGTGATTGAGTGGATGTGTTAATTCCGTCGACAATTCATTCTTCACGTTCAACTAACACGAACTAGCGAAACGACTTACAATAATAAATGTGATTATTCAAAGCAAATCTCTGACTTCTCCTCAACTTCCAAACACTGGTCGGTTGTGTGCGTGTACACGTGAATGGAACACTGACTGTTGATGCTTCAGTCGAAGTGAGTGTTGTTGAATCGATGTGCTGCTCATTTGAGTGAACGATGATTGACGATCAGTGTTAGTGTTTGTAGTAT
>CAMPQF010000026.1:0-25001 GCA_946903255.1 Schistosoma spindalis
CTTTTACATCACCACCTATTACCACCTATTCAATTTTGTCTTTATTTGACAGGACATTTGTGCCAAATGGCCATAAAAGAAGAAAGATATCTATGTGTAGAACATGCTGAAATTGTTTAGGTATTGAGTGATTGCAGATAGACACTGTTCTCTACTCATGTAAATAGAGAATTTTCACATATCCACCTCGTCAGTGTTGTATCCCGATAAGAATAGTGAATGGTAATTTTTGGGACCCATTTATGCACCGATATTATGAGTATATTTTTGTCGTGTAATGGTTAAGTAACTAATCTGTTCGTATCCATGTCCCTCTTATTATAAGCTTTATTTTGACCTATGAACGATTATTATACGATTTACCATTCTTATGTTGTGGCCTGTCTATTGATTTCTATCTCCCTCATTCACAGCCACATCTGGCTTATTATTGTACAAATGTTGTTTCATATTTTATTAGTACGTTGTGGTCTGTTTGATCGGTATATAAACTCAGTATGTTTGAAATACAATGATTCATATCTCTGAGGCTGAGAAATGTGTTCTGGACTCACCTGGCTCTGCTAGACAGGGAAGCAGGACCAATCAGGACTCTAGGCTGCTCGCACGTGTTTCATGCGCCAATGTTTCAATCGATAATTCGCTGCTGCTCTAATAGGCGGGTCACAAGATATAACAGTCTGTCATCGCCTTGTGAGGGATTCAGTGAACAGAGAGCACATATACGACATATACACATATACACATATACGACGTTTGATGAATTGGTCATCAAATACAATATATGTTTGTCCATATCTAGCCACATCAATAACTCATTTTGCACATCCACGAAATAGTCTAGTTTATGTAACGACTAACATAATGATGTGAAATCGTATTGAGATACAGTAATATTAAATCAAGTTCATATTATTTCTGGCAAACGTTTTACACACATTCATCCATCTCTATCAAATACAACTTACGAATAGTACGTAAACGATATCCGTGAGGTATTTCAAATGTGGAAATCTCTGAATAAAGAAAATTGCAATGGTTGCACCAATCGAAATGAAACTGTAATGTAAATGATAAATAGTCAAAATCCATTCAATAACATAACGAGATGCAATTTTGAAAATGTAGTTGAGAAAATAATGCAATGAATGATGTGGGTCGAATCGTAGAAATCTTGATAAAAGATCAAAGTCTTGGGGTGTAGCCTCCTATTATAACCGTCTTCATCGTTTTGAGCATTCAGGCAGTATCATAGACCACACAAAACTCAGGTGACCTGTGTGGCGCATACGTATTTCGTTCCGCTTTGTTCCAATATATTTGTGTTCAAATAAAATAACTAAGCTTACCAAATGCAGTTTGAATATGAGATGATGAATTTCCACTTTCTACACTTACATTAAAACATAAGCAACCCAGTGGTGTTGATCAAGATAAATAATGAATTTACTTCTAAAATATTATTATGAAACATTTGATTTGTTAGTTAATGACATACATTGCCCACACTATTGCAGTCATGAACATTGATAGAAAGACTTGAAGGATATTGGTTAGAAACACCTACATTCTGAAATGAATATTTTCAACTGATTTCTACTTTCAATATTAATCGAATGCGTACTGGATCAATCATTCCAGATAAGGTGGAATCGTTACAGATTACCACTTGATTATTATATTTGATTCCATCATTGTAGATATGTGATCCTGATAAGAGAGGATGAGATATAAGATTAGAATTAAGCAACTGATTATATAAAACAATCTCTATTGACTGTCTCTCTTATGATATGTGAATAGTGTAAACAAACATGTTACTGAGAGAGTTATCATCTTTGACCAAAGTAAAGTCAATTTACGTGGCAGTGATAAAATGGATCTACTATAGTTCGGTGTTTCTCGACCGTTGCTTCAAATCTCAGCACAACAGTATTAATGATTAAATGTTGGTTTCCAATGAATATCATTCAATCATTATACATATAATGTTTAATGTTTAATCAGATGATGAGAAACCGCGACATCTAATGAATTCATGTTATGTCTCCTGTTTTGTTTTAGTCAATTTTATCGATGTGATCTGCTACCAAACAATTAAAACCGGTGGTTAGAATATGAGTAATAAACGACATTTGAGCGATATTAAAGTGTCTTTTACAAACATTCATCACTTACTGCGGTCGACATATGGTTATGAAACAGTGTGAAGGAATACGATTGAGTGTGAATGTTAGAGGTTAGTGTTAATAACTAAAATTAGGTTTTCTTCATGAACTGATATCAGATCTTATGCTTAAATGATGTTAATGAAATGAGATTTCCCATCAAATTCGAAACTCAGTATATTACATCAGACTGATTAGTTCAGAAATTAAAGTTCTGTCTAAATACTTCTTGTCTGTGAAGTATGTACACAACCTCATCACATCCAGTTTCTAGAATATAACAATTTATTGTGATATAGATACAAATGATGTAATACTAATGAGTTATTTCAATGCTTTCATCTAATGATCAATACATTCAATGAATAAACATTCCAAGAATGTACAAATGAGATGAACGAATTTCGTTTAATCCATCATTGTTTCACCTGTGTGCTCACTAGTTTCACAAATTATATCCCAAATCAAAGTTGAACTGACAAAAGTAGTGATATTCAAATGTCTTGTATGAATAATGATGTTTGACATTTCCAAATACCAGTGTCGTTTCTCTGTGCAGTCATCTCATTCATGATACCAATTAAATTATCAACATGTGATTAAGTCATTTCATTGGTTTAACTTGATTATTCTCAACAATGTTAATCAAAAATACATTAATGTAAATACAAACCTTCATTTGGATGTTTGTGCAACATTAGTTGTGTTCACATTCAGTGCTCCTTATAGCTGATAAACTCAATCAACTTTATTTTATAAACGATCAGTGATCATTAAATACAGTATAAAGATCAATACGACTTTTGATCAGACCAAAGTTCAGATAGTTAGTTAGTGCTTAATAGCCTGCTCCACTTAACAATTATATACTTCAATAAATGAGACAATGATTATCCATATGAGAGAACATTCAATTCACATTCTACACTATATACATTGGATATATGTTAATTATCAAACAGATTATGGTTGATGTACTGTGACTGATTTGATTATACATCTCATTTTCAAATGTTCAAATTCAAATACACACATGAGTGTTAACTGTACACACTAGTTCTGTATAATGTTCAAGTTACTGAATAGATTATTCGTGTTATTAATGGGTAGACTCAAATGAATGTCATTTCTGAAACTAGTTTGTTTTGGTGGATGAGAAAGCATCTATAAAATGATGATATTTTCACGAAACTATGCGCACATATTTGAGGCTTCAGTTCATACTTATCAAAATATTTATTTGCTCAGTTAAATATGTCACAAATACGTGTATTGTGATGCATGATGTTTCAAATATGATCCATTCAACTGATGATTATACAACGTACCCTAATTCGAAACTGTGAATATAATTAGGTAGAGAGAGGAAACCACATATAAATCACTCGAAAATATATTGCTATACATAGTATAATCGAAATGTCTCGACGTGTTTATCTACTGAATAAAGTTCACTTCGTTAGCAGTAACATAAACATTAACATAAAGAAAGATGAGAGAATAAATCCCTTCAGTAGCACTTCAGACATCTTCAAACTCACCTTGATATTCTGAAGACAGATAGTGACAGATAGTACCACTGTGTAATGTTTAGTTTACTTTTCATGTTGAAAAACATACTTTTATTTAAAACATGTCATTATGAATTTGATAGTTATTTTTGAGATCATACATGTTATTTAGGTGAAGTGCTTTTAATGCAACTCACCATCTAACACTCCAAATCCTTATATGTTCTGAAAGCCCAATAAGCCGCTTAATAATACAGTCAGATTTCACCGTCATCGAATTTCCCATCGTTTCTTGTTTGCAGGTCGTCTATTTCCTGTTTGTTCTGGATGTAATTATCAACGGTTTCATATGAATGAGTCTCATAGTCGTTGGACGGCTAATTTATTGTAAACACATCGCACACCAGATAACCTAACTGTTTAATAGCCTCGTCATATAATCAGGCATGATGCGTTACATGAATACACATGTCACTGACTCTATTCAGGTGATCTACCTGAAACAGTTAGGTCAAAATTATATATTCTTAAAACCAAAGTCCTCAAAACCCATTCATACAATTAGTATCATCTAATGTTACAGATTTATGCTAAATATGAAAACACTGAATTCACAACACAAATCATTTATACCTCTTCATCTATTCAACAAAACAAATAATTTAGGAGAGTGAAACACTTGATTGAAGATTTTGATGCATTAATAAGTCACATTTGTGAAATCTTCATAATTACGAACGACTAATCAGCTAGCAAACTTATTCTGATTGATGAATTATAATCACTGATCCTTGCACTCGTCACTGCTGAAGACCTTATCTGTGCGAATTAAATAACATCAATCTCAGAAAATTTGCTTATTCACTAATTCCCATTATCATTTGTGATTTGTAAGAGAAGTTAGATATTCCGCATGAAATACACCTTTTGAAAAATTCGATATCAATTAACAGAGTCATTAGTATTTCTTCTTCTTTGAGTTAAAAGAATTGAGCCGTTATTTTAGCATGTTTAGGCAAGTGACATTGATAAACACGATGTAAACAGTGAAAACCTGTCCACTTGATGTTTTCATTTACCTTAACACCAAATGTTCTTCTTCGTGATTTATTTATAAATGGATATGCTATTGCCTTATCATATAGAACTACTTATAATATACATCTAGTTCAAATAGTCTTTTCTAAATGAATATTGTTCGGTATGTCCTTGAAAGACAAAACTGACAACAATAAATGTGTTTCTTCATTCGAAAAGTAGCACACGAAGAAAGACATTAACCATGTAGCATTTTCTCGAAAGCACTTCACATTATCCACTGATTCACTGAGTTCAGAAATCTACCAGCTTATACAAATGGAGATGCGTTCACCACACGTTGATTCGAAATTGTGTGAAACTGCCCGTTCTTCATGTTAATGATTGTGATTGATCAGTCTCTATCGGCATATTTGCAACATGAAATGATGGTTTGGATAATGATATTAGGTCACAAGACTTCTTAAGTATGGTTGATTTGTGTCTGCCAGTAGAATCTAGGAACCGAGTTCCGTCTTATATGTAACTCATCTGATAGATGTACCTGTATTTCAGTGTCAATGTTTATACCGGAATACAAATGAAGACTGGTCACAATTCAGTCATTATTATCAATAGCGTATAAATCAAATCCTTAATAATAATAATAATAATAATAATAATAATAATAATAATAATAATGTAGACAATTTATATCGTGATTTATCCACAGTCACCTCCAATCTTCTCTCATCTCCACCTGTAATAACTCGTTCAAATAACACCATCTCATTGCGATCTCATATACAAAATTATTACACATTATATTTAATGACTCAATTATGACGAAGAAAAGTACACTGGACAACAATTCTGAATCACATCAATTCTCACTGTTATTCATATACGTTCTTACTGGATCATACCTCTCCCTATATGAATCTTAGTTTATTTCAAATGGTGTCTAACTAATTCCACTCCGTGATGAAATGGATTTTAGAAAGAACTATAATTTATAGATGAATCAATGAGTGTTAGGATAACACATCTTGTATTTTGCCTAGAAATTCATTCATCCGTTTGGCAAAACCATAAATCTAATTATTAAGCTGAACCATCATCTGTAAATCATAATTCTCAATCCTCATCACATTGGTTTATAACGACTGATTGGTCACTATTGAGTGGTTATCAATGTCGTGTATACCATGTCGTTTTAATACAGATCCAATTTTATCGACCACCAGTTTAGATGACTCGACATTGTGACGTTGGTTGATACGGGATACAAACCGTGCGGGATCACTGATTCCATCAAGATTACTGGCACAGCTTGCTGACAACTGTCAAGTAGAACGATACCTAGGTCCAGGATTTCTTGTTGACTTCATCCAACCACAATATTAACTAGATTATAACCCACATCTTGCACTTCTCAGTAGGTGAACATTTACAAAATCACTTCAGCGTCACTCGAGGCTCTCACCAACACTACGTTTTCCTGGCTGCATTAGCAAATTTGTTAATAGTTATACAATTAAATATGTCCACACTTGAAGGTGCTCCTGTCTTAATACACTCAAACATAGATGATCAACTATGAGTTACATTCTCCTCATTATTCTTTAATTTCATGTCGTAATTTATGTATCATATCAAGTTCAAACATTACAATTCGTAAAGTTCTGATCTTAATGAGTGATAGCCGAATGCTGTGACGAGGAAATTTCTCAAACCATACATTTGCAACATCTAGGATATGGCAAAATTTATAAGGAATTGTCTTGTGTTCTTCTTCTCAAAGCGATGATACATCATGATAATTATTACTACTGCAACTCGTTTGCAAACTGAATGATTATGCGTTTGGCTCTACTGCACGACTTTTGCGTGAGGTCTAGTGAGATCAGTCGTTTGCTCTAACTGAACTAGGTAAAATGTGGTTTTGATCTGAGCTCTAATGATTGAAAGCAAGTTGTTCTATATTAATCATGAAACTGCAAGACAGTTAAACGTAGTCAATGAGAAAGCCTCACAATTCCAAATACATGACATAATCCAACTGTTACTTCTGCTCACCCATCCAAACCTCATCTCTTTTTCGTTCACTTTCTTATTGAACATTAAATATATTACTTACTACTATTCAGTAACTTATGTTTCTCTAGTACTATGTGCGATAATCTGGTATATTCGCTCACAGGTTTCGTGACACTCAACTGATTTCTTTGTTATTTCAATTTTATCTCCTTTGAATCCATAATAATCTATTTTCATTTCATCCATGTTTATTAAAATCTACTTGATTGAAATACTCCTGATATTTGGTAGTTCAGTTGAAATCGCATTTCCTGAACAAAACATTCAACACAAAATGTTGAAAGGTACATTTGTGTTGGTTGGTATAACAGAATAAAGCAAACAGTATAAGCCTCGTTACAGTAGAATTGTTTAAGACATCAATTAAACAAGTAGACGGATTCTTACATATAATCGGTGAACAATTTGAGTATTATCATTGGCAATAAAATAACTGCCGTGACACTGAAGGATAACATCATATGTGTAATGTCGATACGCAGTATGGTTGATACAATTGTGTAACACAATATACGTGTCTAATATTTCAAGTAACGCAAACCAAGTTCACGAATACGAAGGTATACTTGCACTGATAAAATTCATAGAAATTCAATACAGATGGAATAGATCTTATCCACCAGTTGACCGGTGGAGTTATTTTGAACTAATCATAGTTACACAATTTTGAACAACAGTCACATCGACCAAACGAAATGTACTTCACACTTATCATAGTATCGTGCAGAAAGATGAAACGGTAGTAAGAAAGCGAAAATACAAAAATGGACGTAGTATAAAGGAAGGTTAGGTAAGTAGCATTTCCGTAAATATTCTCGACAGGTTTTTGGAATTTATGACTTTTTATACCGTATGCAATATGATTTCAAAACATCTGAACCTTTAGCAAACCTTGACGTGTTTTTAAATCATGTAAAAATAGTATATCCTCTGTAATCCATTAGTTTCTTCTAATATATTTTTACTTTATACTAGATATCTCCTGATTAGCTAATATATTCAAGGTCACTTAAAATTCGTTCAAAGATCGTCCTTAAATAAGAGTCTCGACCAAACCTGCTTTTGGATGTTTGTGCAACATCAGTTGTGCTCACAACCGATGCTCGTTAAAGCTGATCAACTCAATCAACATTCGTTTATATTCTTGATGCAAATGAAAATGATCAGTGACCATTAAATGCAGTATAAAGATCAATACGACTTTTGATCAGATTAAGGTTCAGATTAGATAATACGTACTGGCCTGACCTACATAACAATTATATACTTCAATAAATGAGACAGTGATTATCGATATGAGAGAACATTGAATGAACGAAAACCATGTAAAAGTCACCACATTTGCAATTCATAGTTTATTCGATTTCTTTCAAACAATTCAATAATATCATCAACAGGATACTACTATATTACTTCCACATTCCCAATCACTATCTACACAAAATCAACGGTATAATACAAACTACAAATAGGATGATTCACAGAAACTCCCTTTCACAGTTGACAAAACAAACTCACAGTGATTAATTCACTTGATATTGTTTTTGTTTTTCATTTGTTTGAATCTTCCCATTGATGTTTAGGACTGAAATTGTTCAGTCTCTTATTGGCATATTTGCATACTGTGCGTATGCCTCGATATTGCCTTAATTTACAAGCATTATAAGCAAAGGTGGATAGTGGCTAGCAGTGGAATCCAGGACGCGCGTTTCGTCCTATTTAGGACTCGTCAGCTGGATGTACCTGCATCTCAGTGTTGATGTTCACTCCGGGACTCGAACCCAGTACCGTCCGCTTCAAACGCCATCTCGTTATCCACTTAGCTACTGAGTGCTGATAGCCACCTGCATGTGCAATTGGGTGAAGTTTAATTCACTTGATATTATTTTGTTTTTCATTTGTTTGAATCTTCCCATTGATGTTTAGGACTGAAATTGTTCAGTCTCTTACTGACGAGTCCCAAATAGGACGAAACGCGAGTCCTGGATTCCAGTGCTAGCCACTATCCACCTTTGCTTATAATCACAGTGATTAGTTCATTCGAAACTGAATATTCTCAATTACGATTCTGCCTAATCACGTACACAATAAATAGAAATGAACACAAGTGAACAAACACAGAAATTCTCATATTCATCATTCTTTCTTGTTCTACTGCATCATCAAAAGTACACAATTACAAGAGGAAATATCACATTGAGACATCACACAAACTATCAATATCTAAGATAATTTAATGTTGAGAAACATTAAAATAAATCCAGAATATGAGAAAGTGAGTAAGAACAAATGAACCATTGATGCAAATATGAAATCTTCAGATCTGTAGTAGATTGCTCTTCCTCCACAAAATATTTGAGCTTCAATTAAACTAGCCTAAAATCACAATAACAATGTACAAATTGAAATTCACAATATTCAATGCTGATTATTTGTTTATCTAATATCAAATGATTTTGAATTGTAATTCATTAACTGACATGTTTGTAAGTGAAATATGACTGCATTATTTGATGATTGTTAAAGTGATAATGTAAACACTATCTGAATATCTCTTCCTACACTCTGCTAGTATTTGTCATTTTCCAAATGCCTTGGTACGATCGAGAGTGAAGAGAGTCAACTCCTTCTCTCGAAATGCTCTCACATGTTCATGCGTATTCAACCACTGCCAGGGAAATCATAGCTCCATTACGAATCGAATGATTTACGTGACGGATATCCATTCGGTGCATTTGTGTATTTATGTTCATGTGTTTGCATAAATAGATAATAAATAAATGCACATCATTTACAGAAGATATGTTGAAGAAATCCAATATTAGTTGGTATGTTACCTAACCATAAACGGAATCAGCAAGTTTCTAAATTCATTAGTGTACCCAGATATAACGCAACAACTAATGATTACTTTCAGTATCTGAATATCTCTACAAACGTTTGTTGAAATTTCCCATAGAAATAATTATGACACGTAGTTCAGTGAAGCATAACACATAGTTATATTGATAGCTCACTGAAATGATAGGGTTTAATCTTAACTTATTCGATGCATCGATTTGTGTTGAAGGAAGGTGAATAGAAAGTAATCTCATTTCATTCAAACTATTATTCACTCACCGGAATTACGATGGCTAGAACAAGGGGACCAATTGCCCATGTCACCTGAAATTCAAAAGTAAATTATATATCAGTAGGCAAATCAACCATTTCAAAATCAGTTTCACTCGAGCCACCACTCAATCACATGTGACATCAAGTTCATTTTTGTGACACTAAATTCAATCAATCTCGTACACGTTGTATTACTGTGAGAGATAAGAAGAAAATTGAAAATGTGAGTGTTCATCAATGAAAACAATGAATGAAAATGAGACTGAGTGCAGTGCTATATGGTAACCAGTGTGAACGTGATCGTCAATGAATCTCTGTTCATATTTGATCAACAGATTTATCAATGCACACGATGAACGAGAACTCGATTAGATAATTTTTCAATTCAATCCATACTACAATGAACTGGAAGTGTCTGAATAGCAACATTATTTGTTTAAACTTTAGACTCACAGGATGAAATAATGAACCTGGATTTGATGACCATTTATTTTAACACTGATGGCATAAATACATGAACTAACAATGTTGACTATGGTGTTCTCTTTGAACACTGATGGAATTTAGTTCATAATCATTAACAATTATCAATGGTGAATTACGAGCTGAACTGCTGTACTCTCAATAATTCATATCACCAATACACTTGGAAAGTTATCTGTGAATAAACAATATTGAAAGAAATGCTCCCATCTACAATCTTCGATTCAACAATCTCATTTTCATATTTATACTGATTAAACACTACAATTCAAATATTGTCTGAACATGAGATGGTGGAGAAGATTTGTAGCTCAGGTGGATGATTTTGATGGAGTTTTGTTCTCTGAGCTGGATGGTTTGGTCGTGGAGCACAAATATAGGAACAAGAATCAAACCAATAGGAGACAAAACCAAGACAAAAAAGTAAACAATGATAAATTTAAGGTCAATAAGAACCAATCAACATCGAGGTGCACAGAACAAGCTGTGAAACGCATAAGGAGAAATTTGAACACTTCAGTTCTATCTGAAGTTTGTGCTGATGATGTCGTTCAGAAGAACGATGAAAGCTCCACGACCAAACCATCCAGCCCAGAGAAGAAAACTCCATCAAAAATTGTCTGAACATAACTGATACACAACAAATGCTATACACTGTATCGTTTCAAATGCTGAGCAATCAAATTCAGCGATTGATCAAACCAAATAAAATGGGATCTCAACAATGGTGAAACAGTGGTCGGGTTTATAGTAGCTATGTTGATGATCACAAAATGAATCATTTATACGGGTAAACGTGTTTACTTCCGGTGTGCGTTGACAACTTATTAAATAATACCAGTGGATATATAACACCGGTCTACAATGTGTCCTAAAGTCTCAACTGTCATACAATCTACTAAAATATTAACTAATTAAAACTCACCGCAGTAACTTGATAAATCCATGGGATCACCAGTACAATAATGATAAGAATGACGATAATGACATAAAACATAAACGAGCTAAAATAACTGACCAAATCACGTTTAATGTTTATCCCAACTATAAACAATAACACTGATAAAATGATGGCCAAAATCCAACTGATAAATATGAACATTCCTTCCACGTTGATTGAAAGACAGGTTATCACACCCGCGAAGTTGAAGGTCTTGAAATGAAGGGAAAAACGAAGATTGTCATAAAGACATATATTTTCCACTGAACTATATGTGCGAACGTACAGCTCAAGTAAATGATTTCGTCGAAAAGATAATTTCCTTCTCTCTTTCTTATTCAATAACATTGTGGGTTATTTTAATTGACTTTTGTATCAGCCAGACCACCTATTCAATGTTGTCGTTATTTGACAGAATTTGTGTGTTGAATTACCGTACAAGAAGAAAAATATTTTTATGTGACAATTATTTAGATGGTAGAACATGCTGAAATTGTTTAGGTATTGAGTGATTGCAGATAGACACTGTTCTTTATTCATGTAAATAGAGAATTTTCACGTATCCAACTCGTCAGTCATCGTACTGATTGTGAACCAGTGAATAGAGTTCACATAAACCATAAACGACTTTTGATAAACTGATCATCAAATACAATACACGTTTGTCTATATCTAGCCACATCAATAACTCATTTTGCACATCCACAGAATAGTGTAGTTTATGTAACGACTAACAAAATGATGTGAAATCGTATTGTGATTCTGTAGTATTAAATCAATTTTATGTTATTTTAAGCAAACGTTTTACACACATTCGTCCATTGCTATCAAATACAACTTACGAATAGTACGTAAAGGAAATCCGTGAGGTATTTCAAATGTGGAAATCTCTGAATAAAGAAAATTGCAATGGTTGCACCAATCGAAATGAAACTGTAATGTAAATGATGAATAGTCAAAATCAATTCAATAACATAACTAGATGCAATTTTGAAAATGTAGTTGAGAAAATAATGCAATGAATGATGTGGGTCGAATCGTAAAAATCTTGATAAAAGACCAAAGTCTTGGGGTGTGGCCTCCTATTATAAACTACTTCATCGGTTTGAGCATACAGTCAGTCTCGTAGCCCATACAAAATTGAAGTGACTTGTGTGGCGCATATGTATTGAGTACCTCACCTTGTGGATCAGATCTTCAGGTCAAAGGTACGAAGAGTGGCACACTAAGAAAACCGTCCGCTTCGGTTTAGGCATCCGAGTGTCATCATAGCCCACACAACATGTAACCTGTGTGGCACATATATATTCGTTGCGCCTTTGTACCGATATTTACGTGTTTAAATAAAATAAATAAGCTTACCAAATGCATTACCATTATATTTAGATGAACTCTCATTTAATACACTTACCTTAAAATAATAGCAATCCAGTAATATTGATCAAGATATTTAGTGAATTTACTTCTAAAATATTATTATGAAACTTCTGAATTATTATTAAGTGACATACATCGCCAACACTAATGCAGTCATGAACATTGATAGAAAGACTTGAAGGATATTGGTTAGAAACACCTACATTCTGAAATGAATATTTTCAACTGATTTCTACTTTCAATATTAATCGAATGCGTACTGGATCAATCATTCCAGATAAGGTGGAATCGTTACAGATTACCACTTGATTATTATATTTGATTCCATCATTGTAGATATGTGATCCTGATAAGAGAGGATGAGATATAAGATTACAATTAAGCAACTGATTATATGAAACAATCTCTATTGACTGTCTCTCTTATGATATGTGAATAGTGTAAACAAACATGTTACTGAGAGATTTATCATCTTTGACCGAAGAAAAGACAATTTACGTAGCAGTGATAAAATGGATCTACTATAGTTCGGTGTTTCTCAACAGTTGCTTCAAACCTCAGCACAATAATATTAATCAATAAATGTCGGTCTACATACTTTATGTTGGAAGAGATCTCTTCAGTGGAAATTAATGAAAACATTGAGAAGTATGAAAGAACGATATATTTGTACATGAAATCAACTGAACATTTATTGGTTGTATAAATGAATATTCTAGCAGTTTATTCAAGAGAATCATTTCGAAATAGAAGATGTTTAAGTTGTTTTCAGTGAATCATTATACTTAATATTGTTCAAGTTTTAATCAGATGATGAGAAACCGCGATATGTAATGAATATATGTTATGTCTGGTGTCTCGATTGTTCTTGTTTTAGTCGAATTTAACAATGTGGAAGCAAACAATCCTCTCAAGATACATGAAATCTCGAACTCATGAACTAACTTCAGTTCATATGCTAATATGATCTTAATGAAATGAATTTACCCGCAGACACAAGACTCACTATCTTACATCAAACTGATTATTTTATAAAATGAAGTCCTGTTTAAAAATCCTCTTGTCTGTGAAACACGTACATAACCTCATCAAATCCAGTTTCTAGAATATATAAATGTCTAGTGACATAATTATGAATGAGTTATTTCAATGCTTTCATCTAATGATCAATGAATTCAATGAATAAACATTCTAAGAATGTACAAATGAAATGAACGAATTTCGTTTAATCCATCATTGTTTCTCCTGTATGTTCACTAGTTTCACAAATTATATCCGTAATAGAAATTGAACTGACAAAAGTAGTGATATTCAAATGTCTTGTATGAATAATGATGTTTGACATTTCCAAATACCAGTGTCGTTTCTCTGTGCAGTCATCTCATTCATGATACCAATTAAATTATCAACATGTGATTAAGTCATTTCATTGGTTTAACTTGATTATTCGCAACAATGTTAATCAAAAATACATTAATGTAAATACAAACCTTCATTTGGATGTTTGTGCAACATTGGTTGTGTTCACATTCAGTGCTCCTTAAATCTGATCAACTCAATCAACTTTATTTTATAACCGATCAGTGATCATTAAATACAGTATAAAGATCAATACGACTTTTGATCAGATCAAAGTTCAGATAGTTAGTTAGTGCTTGCTAGCATGATCAACTTAACAATTATATACTTCAATAAATGAGACAATGATTATCGATTCACATTCTACACGATATATATTGGATATATGTTATTTATCAAGCAGATTATGGTTGATGTACAGTGAGTGATTTGATTATACATCTCAGTTTCAAATGTTCAACTTCAATTACACACAGTAATTCACACATGAGTGTTAACTGAACAAATCAGATCTGTATGATCTTCAAGTTACTGAATATAATAATCGTGTCATAAATGGGTAGACTCAAATGAATGTCATTTCTGAAACGAGTTTGTTTTGGTGGATAAGAAAGCATCTATAAAATGATGATATTTTCACTAAACTATGTGCACATATTGAGGCTTCAGTTCATACTTATCAAAATATTTATTTGCTCAGTTAAATATGTCTCAAGTACGTGTATTGTGATGTATGATGTTTCATTATAATCCTTTCAACTGATGATTATACAACGTACCCTAATTCGAAATTGTGTGAATATAATTAGATAGAGAGAGGAAAACACATATAAATCACTCGAAAGTATATTGCTATACATAGTATAATCGAGATGTCTCGAACTCCCGACCCCTGGTTTACTAGACCAGTGCTCTATCCACTGAGCTATGGAGGGGCATTGGTGTGTCAACGACACCAGACTCATCACAACACAACTCACAAATATCCTACAACAAACATCTACACACACACACATGCACACACACAACATCACCTCAAAACAAACACAAACAATACACGTCCTACAACTGACTCCATCCACTCTTCCAAACACCACATTTATACATCAACAACAAACACCGACACTACAACTTCGACTACCACAAAACTAGCACGACACCTCAAAATCACACATATTATCAAGTAACATCAACATACTCCCACTTACTACAGACACCTATGAATCACACCAACCCATTCATTATCCTTATCAACGAACACCCCATTAATTCGCTCTATGCTTGGTCAATTGCTCCAAATCCATTCTGCACTTTTATATATCTATATCTTGTGGTGGTCGGTGTTCGATATATTCCTTAAACTCCGTATACAGTTCGTCTCAGTAACCGTCACCAAATAATGCTCCAACGGTATATTAATCAGAAGGCGAATACGAAGCGTTAATTACGTTTATTAAGGGACCACACACAGATATCCAAAATTACAGATGCGTTAAGCAAGCATGAAATAGTTGTGCCGAAAGGCAAACAGGCAAGCGAGCGAGCGAGAGAGAGCAAGGGCAAGAGCGAGCGAGCGAGCGAGCGAGTAGTGAATATGAATAACATGGACATATATATACATAGTGAAATTAATGAATCATCGACTCAATTAAGCGGTTAATAGTAAAGCTAGTAGCGTGAATAAATGCGTAGGCAGTAAGGCTTGCCGAGCATACATATTCATACAAGGATAACAATAATAAAGGTACATACATTCGCAACAGTAATAAGGATACAATAAGTTATTATAGTGCAGGTGACTTTTTCCGTTTAATAAGTTAATAAAAGGGCTTAACCGAATAGATGAGAGCAAACTCAATTGAATGTGAGTTGCTATACACTGAATTCACAACACAAATCATTTATACCTCTTCATCTATTCAACAAAACACATTATTTACGGAAGTTGAAACATTTGATTGAAGATTTTGATGCATTAATAAATCTCATTTGTGAACACTTCATAATTACGAACGACTAATCAGCTAGCTAACTTATTCTGATTGATGAATTATAATCACTGATCCTTGCACTCGTCACTGCTGAAGACCTTATCTGTGCGAATTAAATAACATCAATCTCAGAAAATTTGCTTATTCACTAATTCCCATATCATTTATGATTTGTAAGAGAAGTTAAACATTCCACATGAAATACACATTTGGACACAACTGACAACAATTGACAGAGTCATTAGTGAAAACAATTTCGCCGTTAATTAAATCGTTAGTACTTTTGAATTGTTTAAGCAAACGACATTGGTAAATCGGATGTAAATAGTGAAAACCTGTTTACATGGTGTTTTCATTTACCTTAACACCAAATGTTCTTCTTCGCGATTTATTTATAAATAGATATGCTATTGCCTTGTTATATAGA
The DNA here is from genome assembly GCA_946903255.1 of Schistosoma spindalis. Taxonomy (NCBI): domain Eukaryota; kingdom Metazoa; phylum Platyhelminthes; class Trematoda; order Strigeidida; family Schistosomatidae; genus Schistosoma; species Schistosoma spindalis. Next base: position 16,488 of record CAMPQF010000026.1, read on the forward strand.
ACTACTTATAATATAAATCTAGTTTAAATAGTCTTTTCTAACTGAATATTGTTCGGCTTGTACTTCAAAGATAAAACTAACAACAATAAATGTATTTCTTCACTCGAAAAGTAGAACACGAAGACAGACGTTAACCCAGTAACTGATTCTCGAAAGCGCTTCACATTATCCACTGATTCACTGAGTCCAAATACCTACCAGCTTGTACAAGTGTAGATGCGTCCACCACACGTTGATTCGAAATTGTGTGAAACTACCCGTTGTTCATGGTAATGATTGTGATTTATCAGTCTCTGTCGGCATATTTGCAACCTGAAATAATGGTCTGGATAGTGATATTGGGTCACAAGACTTCTTAAGTATGGTTGATTTGTGTCTGCCAGTGGAATCTAAGAAACAAGTTCCGTCTCATATGTAACTCATCTGATAGATGTACCTGTATTTCAGTGTCAATGTTTATACCGGAATACAAATGAAGACTGTTCAAAATTGAGTCATTAATGTCAATAGCGAATAAATCAAATCCCTCATAATAATAATAATAATAATAATAATAATAATAATAATAATAATAATAATAATAATAATAATAATAATAATATTAATATTAATATTAATAATAATGTAGACAATTTATGTCGTGATTTATCCACAATCACCTCCAATCTTCTCTCATCTCCAACTTCAATAGGTCGTTCAAATAACACCATCTCATTGCAATCTCATGTACAAAATTGCTTCATATTATATTTCATGACACTGGACAATAATTCTGAATCACATCGATTCTCTCTGTTATTCATAAACGTTCTGATTGGATCATACCTCTGTCTACATGGATCTTATATTTCTGTCTAATACACTCTAGTTCATTTCCAATGATGTCTAACCAGTTCCACTCCATGATGTAAATTGATTTTAGAAAGAACTATACAAAATCAAATGAATTCGTGTGAATAAATGAACAAAAGTTCATCGGAAATCGTCACATTATCGATCGTATCAGTGTTTACATAAGGTAAATCTATGTTACACAATACCACGTGTTACCCACTGAAGCGTCAACAACGGATTTATCAACCCACATTATGCACTGCTCTTGCGGATCTGGAATTCGTAAAGATGACACTGTTCAAGAAATGGTTTTGTTTGTCCGTTTGTACGTTCGCTTGTTTGTTTCATACTAACAGCATCATCCGATGAAATCGCGTATGAACGTAATCAACAATTATCACGATAACAAGAATACTACACAGTATTTATGCCAGTTGACCTGTAGTTTAAGAATCCAAAATCAATTTACTAAATAGAAAGATGATCGACTTTACTATTGATTGCATCAAAATTAATGAATATTTGTGGTTGTGAAGCACTTCAAGCTAACACAAATGGTGAGACTATAAATTATAGATGAACCTATGAGATTTAGGATGACATGTCTTGTATTTTGACTAGAAATTCATTAACCCTTTCGGCTAAGTAGAGTTCTGTCATTTTAGTTGGTGTCAGTACGTTATGATAACCCTCAATCTAGTTCATGATCCTAACAATCAACTGTAAATCATAATTTTAATTCTTCACACTTTTTTATAACACACATCGTGCACTAGTCAGTAGGTGAACAGTCGCAATGTCACTTAACTACAATTAAATATGCATAATTTATTCTCAAAGTAATAATTCATCATGATAATAAGTAACACTGCAACTTGTTTACAAAGTGAATATCTATGTGGTTGGCTCTGTTGCATGTCTTTTGGGTGAGGTCTAGTGAGATCAGTCACTTACTCAAACTGAACTGGGTAAAGTTTGATTTGAATCTGAGATCGAATGTTTGAAATCTAGATGTGTTGATCAATAAGCAAATTGCTCTATAATATTCATGAAACTGTAAGACAGTTAAACATAGTCGACAAATAGCCCTGTTTAATGTAGGCTTTATGTTTGTTCGTAATTGTTAACTAGATGTACTTGCAATATTGGGAGAATCGATGCTCCACATTTGATTTGAAACCATATCACCCAACCAACTGACGTGAAATCTTGGTCCAAGTATTTTTCTATCTATCTTCAACAAATTAGCACACCAATTCAGATCACGAAATGTCTAGTTATTTAGACTGTTGGCCAAATTTTAACTCGATCCATAGAATTTAATCAGTATTATAAAATCATTAGACAAATGTGGCAATGATCACCACAAAGCGGTTAATCAACCACAATCATCATCAATGTTGAGGATAAAAACAGTGGTAATAATGTGTTTAGTTCATATCAATCCTAGTTTTTCAATCAATCATATTGGACATTCAAATGACAATCAACAATTCCAATTTTTATCAGTTAAAGTTGAATAAAATAAAAATATTTAAGAAGGTTCATTCATAGTTACATAAGTAGAAGTTATCAAATACATTGAATTTTTAATTAATGTTTGGCAAGACGTTTCATAACTAATGAGTCACTATGTTGTTGTTTATTCTCATGCTGATCGACACTATATGTATATTGATTTGTTGCAAAGAAATTGATCTACAAACACGAATCGTTTACATTTCGATCTTAGTTAGATAACTACGAAAAACTATGAAGTGATATACCTAAATATATGAAATTTAACTCAACTGATGAGAGTCCATACAATGTTCAACAACCATTATGCTTCAACAGACTATGAATTATACGTTCATGTTTAGTAACTTTGTCATTTAGCTAGTCAGCTTCCTTACACTTATATTGTGTAAACTACGATAACCGATTAATTAAATTATTGATGATTATATCGAAAACCTTAAACATAAAATGATCCTTTCTCTTATGAATAAATTTCTGCAATATGAGAACGTTGATTAAGTGAAGGAAATAAGAACTACATCGTTGTTTCAACATTGATAATGGTCTGTTTTACTCGTTTCTTTATTTTTCATTTTGGGATCATACAAACAGCAATTAGAGACTATGAATTTATATAAAAGAACATGTTGACTTTGGAAGCTCAAATAGAATATAACCAAACTTATTAAGTTATAATATTCAAATGTATCTTTTTGTTATCACTGAATTGACATTTCGAATCGGGATCTTAATTGAAGAACAACAGGAGAATATTCATACGTTGGTTAAATTTTCCTTCTAATTAGTGTGAACGTCATTAAAGAATCACAAATTTCTGTAACTAGTGCGATGTATCACTTTCTTTTATGATAAATAAATCTATGAATCTGTAAGGACTAGGAAACAGTTAACAGATAGTGAGGAGACAATGAGATCACATCCTAAGTACAAACGTGTATAAGAATTGAACGTTAATTTATTTATTCTGTTATGTCCTGATAAGCATAATGAATGGTAACTTTTGGCATCCATTTATGGACCAATACTATGCGTATATTTTTATCGTATAATTGTTAAACAACTAAACTATTCATATTCCTATTCTTCTTCTTATGAGCTTTATTTTGACCTATGAACATTATAAGACGATTTACCAGTCTTGAATTATGCCGTGTCTATTAAATACTACCTTCCACATTCACAGCCATATTTAGCCAAATCTTGCAAAAATGTTGTTTCCTATTTTATTGGTATGATTAGTATATAAACCCAGAATGCTTGAAATAAATGATTCATATTGCATAGGCTGAGATTTGTGTTCTGGACTTAATAAGCTAGGCTAGGCGTAAAGCAAGACTAATAAGGACTCTAGACTGCTCGTACGGGTATTATGAGTCATTGGTCTGATCGATAATTCACTGCTCTTTAATCGGCGGTGTCATTACGTAATATATTAACAGGGCACACAGGTCATGAGTTATAAAAATTTAGAACTTCTATAATATTAAAAGTGAGAATATTCAATGTTGGCAGATATGAAACATTATTACAATTGTATGTAACACGTTTGTATTATGCGACTAAAGCATACGTCAGCTCGTTTAGTAATATTTATAGTATAGATCATTTTATATTGCACTTCATACAACTTGTCTAGTAATCACTAGTCAACAAGTCAGTAAGTCTCTGAACTATTCAATAGGAGAGATTTATGAGTGACTTTGTATAGGTAGATGAATTGAGCTTTGGATGAAATACTCAATCACTCTCTACAACTGACTATTTCACCCTACAAACGATAACCATAAACATATATGACACAAATTACGATCATGATTTCTCTGATCGACATTTTTTCATGAGTTAAAGTTGCTAACCTTTTGTCTAACCCTCTCCCTTCAGTCGAGATCTGAACCAACGGTGACAGTGAAGTGGTTTCACGAATAGTAAAACTAGCATCATAATCCTATTCCATTAACTAACCGTAACTTGTATATTCAGTTAGTTATTTATAACAAATCAGAAAAACATCAGTTTATCAAAATAACACTTTATGTAATTCTATTTAAAATGAAATAATAATGAACATACTGGTTGGTATTTATATTAATGTCAATGTGATATATTAAAATAGTAACAATCTATTATGTAATTTCTTTACATTAACTAATCACTTATTAATATGAATCCTTTTCTATTAGAAAACTCGATCCAATAAGTTTCATATTCCGTTTGACAGATAATAAGCAATAAGATCTGGGATCATTTTTTTTTCAATTTTCTATTAAATACTCTTAATGAAGAAGAATTGTCAGCCAATAAATTTCATGTAAATCCAATATTTCGTCTAACAATCTGATCGCAACTTTTTCCAAGGAATACACTTCATGTTGAAAAGAAAGTGGTAACTTTGACTAAAACATTTTGAAAATGTATCATCATCATCATCATCATGTTGAAGAAGGAACATAATTTTCCCTTGTAGTGTTTTTATAATTATTTGATTTTTCATTCATAGTCGAATTGAACAAATGATTAAATATCATGGAAATAGTTTTATAATTATCATAAGTACCTTCCATTTGTTTTTGTTTTGTTTGTTTTGGTACTTCTCATAAATACATTTAGTTGTCATCTTCATCATCATCATCTTCATCTTGATCATCATCAAATTTTTTATATATTTCAATAGTTGAGATCATGAGTTAATTGAAGTTAGATCACCATAGAAAACTTAGAATTACTGTATGGATCCTGAGTTCGAATCCTGCAGGGTGGGATTGTGGATGTGCATTTTTGAGGAGTTCCACAATAGGATAAAACGGCCATCTAATGCTTCAACGTTTTCCATGGTGGTCTACTTTTAATTGATTCATGATCTCAACGATTGAAATTACTACAATCTCCAAAAACACCCTTCTGATATATATTGAAAAGAATGTACTATTTTATTTTGTATTCAAATACATAGATAGTGAATTATGAAACTGGCTTTTTCTCTTGTTGTGGTTGATAAAATATAGTTGAGAAATAGACTACATGGGTGTTGTGATTTTATTTACTCTTTTATCTACGACTAGATTAGTTCACAGGTGTCTTTGTAGAAACAAATTTACTTGTTATGAACTTTAATTATAAAGCATAACCCTTTGAGCTTGTTGAATATTTGTTATACATAGGATATTTCTTAATATAACTAAAAGTGTAATTGTTAGTCATCTGTGAGGAAAATTATGATATTTGATTGGTGTTGTTCTAGTACTGTTTTAAGGCTAATAATATCCATGACATTCATAATATTCATATAATTCGTAACATAGGAAATTCAGTTAACATATTGTCCAACTGATAATTTATGTTTTCATAAGATAGTATTTCGATCATAATGTAAAGAAATTTACACTAAAAACAACATACAATTCAAAATAATTTTGAGTGGTGGAAAGAATTTGTGGTTCAAGATAGTCAGTCAATCAGTCAGCGAAAACGTAGAACTTCGTACCTGACTATCAAGCGTAATTCTGTTCCGACTACATTATCAGAAGTAACAGCGAAAAATCTGTTAAATTTCCTGTTTAGGCAGGAATTTTTCCTACGAATTTTCTCATGAAATAGGCAACATAAACGGACAATTAGATGACAAACAGGTTGTAAGTGTATGTTGGTATTGGAATCTACAAATGTGGATTTGATACTATAGAAATATGGAAAGTAAAATGATCTAACTTCAAAAAAAAAAAAAACAATTTCTCTTTGTTTTGTCAAGTTACTTATTATAGAACTAGATAAATGTTATGTCTGCTAATTAATTAGTTAGCTTCATATCGTCTTTAGGACTAGTGATCTTCTACTTTACCGATGAGCAATATCTCAAAACTTACTAGTCCTTAAGCAGCCTTCAACCAAATGTCCGATCTGAAGACGAAGTTAACAAACTACATTTTGTTCATTTTCATGCTTACCATATAAATCAGAGGTTGACAAGCACTCAAATGAGAGAAGACAAGTCGACTGGAGCACTACTCGATTTATTCTCAATTCCGATCTGGTTCCCGATTTCAGATCAGTGTAAAAAGATACATGAATAAATCGATAACTAACCCGACCACAACGTATAATAATTAGGAAAATACAATTATGTCCAAAACTGGAGATTATCGTAGAAAATAGAGTACAAAATAATACGTTTAGCATTGGAACAGAAAAGGCTATGGCAGTGAATTATACATCAAACAAAAGCTTATAATTTGTAGAATAGACTAGTGACAAAAATAAATGTGAATGTTTTACAATCTTTGAATTAACTGAAATAACATCCCTAAAAATAGCTTCCATAGTTTGTCTAGGTATCTTGTTTCTCTGTTCACATCAGTATGAAACCATTTCTATTGCTAACCTTTAAACAGATGTGTTTTTCTTACTTTGTTTTCAACGTTAAGACCATTAATTCACATTGACCTTATCTAAGTATCACTTAAACTATCTAATACTATATCATGTTAATCTTATTTGGTAATTACAGTAAAATGTTGCCAAATCTAAAGATTTGAAATTGGAATATGATCAATTAGATTAAAATGAAATTTGGCTTCGTAATAAACAAGTAGACTGAATAATAAATTAAAGCTAAATAATAAATATATATTTTACAGTAGAAGAAACGTGAAACTATTCCATCTATAAAGATAAATCAATAAATCAACTACACTTAAATGACTAAATAAATAATTAACAGTCAGGGTACTTTAACTATGAACATGAACCAATTTAAAATGTAACAATACATGCAGAGTCATCAAAAATCCCTCTTGATTGATCAGTCTCCATTGTTATATTTGCAACTTGAAACGATGGTCTAGATAATGATATTAAGTCACAAGACATTTTAAGTATAGTTGATTGGAGTCTGTCAGTGAATCTAAGATCCGAGTTCCGTCTCTATTTGTGACTCATCAGATAGATGTATCTGTATTTCAGTGTCAATGTTTATACCGGAACAAAAATGGGGACTGGTCACAATTCAGTCAATAATATCAATGGCGAATAAATCAAAGCCCTAATAATAATAACAATAATAATAATATAAACAAATTATATCGTTATTTATCCATAATTACCTCCAATCATCGCGCATCTACATCGTCAATAGGTCGTTCAAATGACAACAACTTTTTACTATCACATATACAAAATTAATACACATATTTAGTGACTCAATTATGACTAAGAAAAGTAAACTGGACAACAATTTTATTTCTTCACACTTATTTATAACACACATCGCGCACTAGTCAATAGGTGAACATTCTCAAAGTCACTACAGCGTCCATCAAACGACATCCATAAATTATAGACTCACCATATAAACTTCACTTTAATTTACTGGTTGTATTAGCTAAAATGTTATATGTACAATTTAGGGAGCTCCTGTTTTAATACACTCAAATACAGCTGATCAATTATGGGTTACATTCTCGTCATAGTTATTTAGTGTAATGCAGTGATTTATACTTTACATCAATTTCAAACATTACAATTCGTAATGTTCCGATATTAACCATTAGGTAAATAGATTTGTATTATACATCCATAGTTTGCGATTGTTTCGCGACATGTGTGTCTTTATTATTAGAACACAATAACAAATCATTTGATGTAATTGGGCAAAATCTACAATGATATACATCTCTCTCACCACCACTAACAATCACATGTTCACCAACATACTTATAATAAATTATTATCAATCCTTGTTTGTGTGTTTACGAACAACTCGCTCTACTCCTCAAACATACCACCAACTTCAATTTACAATTTCTCAACTTCATATCCAAGAAAGCAGATAAATCACGATAAAGTAGAATTTTGTCCATATGCTGACACTGCTAACTTTCTTCTCAATACAACTAACGTTGAGATTGATGAAATGAACGAACACCATGTAATAGTCGAGACATTTGCAATTCACAGTATATTCGATTTCTTTCGAACAATTCAATAATATCATCAACAGGATACTACTATATTACTTCCACATTCCCAATCACTATCTACACAAAATCAACGGTATAATACAAACTACAAATAGGATGATTCACAGAAACTCCCTTTCACAGTTGACAAAACAAACTCACAGTGATTAGTTCATTCAAAACTGAATATTCTCAAATCCCGTAAATT
>CAMPQF010000028.1:0-24998 GCA_946903255.1 Schistosoma spindalis
TAGATCTGATTCACTTTTGCTCTTCATCGTGTTCAGAGCCTGATGGGATGAGTTTACGAGAATCTATCAGTGCAATAGACTTAGTAGAAATCCACTGGTTTTTCGTGACCCTTCAGTTCAAATCACTAATAGGTGTCGCTGCTGTTTCTACAGCTGTTCATGTATCTTTCCAAGCAACATCTGGATCAGCCTCGTTTTCAGAACTACCTAAGTGTGACCTCAGTTGTTCCTGAAACCTACTTTTGGTTTCCTCATTACTCAATTCGGTTCTAATGAGTCTTTTTTGTGTGGCTTTTTGCGTCTAGTGAGGCGCAAGCAGATGCGTGCTTGCATTAGGGCATGGTCGGAGTCCAAACAGGTACTCCAGAATGAGCGACAATCTTCTATTGACCCTCTCCAACGATGACTGATGGCAATATGGTCTATTTGAGTCCATCGTTGGTTTAGTGCAGGGGGTCGTTATGTTAGACGATGTCTCTCCTTATGCTTAAAATTTGTGTTTGCTAATAATAAACGATTGTCTGAGCACAGTTGCAGCAGACGATCACCATTATCTGTTCGCTGTGCCGGAATCCTAAAATACCCACCTAAATATCTTTCTGTTTCGTTTAAGCTACCTACCTGGGCATTAAAGTCGCCTGCTACGAGTACTATGTCTGAACGTTTCGCTTTCTGAAGAAGTTCAGACAGCTTTCTGTAAAATTCATCTTTCACTTCATCCGAACTGCAGTCAGTGGGAGCGTAGGCAGAAACGACGAAAAGGCAACGACGTGTGTCCCTATCCTTCCGAGTTCTTACGGAGCCGTTTAGCCGAACAGCGCATAGACGACTGTTAACGGGGATCCACTCTAATAGCGCTTGTTCCGCCCTCATGCTTAGTGCTATGCCTACACCAGCCAGTCCACGAGAACTAGCCATCGGGTCACCAGATACACGGAGGGTGTATCTCGTCGGCTCTCCGTTTTGCCGAGGTGAGGTCAAGTGAATGACCACGCTAGGATCCTGTATGCGTGTTTCGGAGACAAAACATACATCAATGGTACGAGATTCTAAGGTTTTAGCCAAGGAAGCCTGCTGATCGATTTGGCATAGTGTGCGTACGTTGAAGGCTGCAATGTGTAGTTTGGAGCGAGGTTTCAGTAGACCTGGGACAGTGTTTTGCGCACTAGAATCGTTGACTGTGGTGACACTAGAGGAGGAAGCCAAAAGAGGAAGTTTAATGTAGAAAGTCGATGTAAGAGGAATAATAGGAATTGAAGAGGGAGGTTGGTTATGAATACAGTGGTCTTGAGTGCTGTTAGAGGTATGAGGGCGGTTATCACTTCCCGGTTGCCCACACCGTGGAAGGGTTCTCCTGGAGGTACCTGAAAAGGAAATTGGATTAGAGGTGGTCTTAGTGACCTGAGAGCGTGACCGCAGTGCCTAAGGAACAGCTGCTTGAGGTCGGTCACACACGACCTTTTTGTGAGTAGTTGTTGTGTTAGCTCCGTACTTGTTGAGACCTTACCGCCGGAGACGGATATCCGTGGGATAAGGCGAGGTGTGTATTTTTAGGGTCGACCTTTTCTAACCCCACCCCTCCTTTTGGGAAGGCAACATCGCTGTTATGCTGGTAGTTTGAAGGAAACACCCTACTGCTGTCACACCTCTGTACACTCAGCAATGAGAAGATACAAGTAAACAACACCAAGTGAATATAAATTCGACAGTATCCACAAACCCATTCAAATAACAAAAGAGATAAAGCTGTTATGTTTGATGTAAAACCAGTTAAAATAGTCATCATTTCTGGCGATAATTCATCATTAAAACAAATCATTGTTTTAATGGCTTACAGAGCTCTACAACTTTTTCTAGATAGGTTAAATGAACATTAAGGAATAATGGAGTAACCGAATCGATAGTATTTAGCTTTATAGACAGCATCCAATCATATAAATCTGGAAGAGCTTAAAAATATATAACAGCTGGTCAACTGACTGAACGATTTATTACATAATAATGGATCTTGTTGTCACAGTTAATTTACAAATTATGAAAACAATGGTTACAAAATATCATATCAAAATATTTTAAATTAGGTAGAGAAATCAATAACCAAGTTATCTGTAGTTAGTTGTCAAAACAACAACACGATTGTTATTTTAGTCACTCTTAACGATTACGTCACAGAAGATGGCCATTCTGTATTACTTTAATAACAGTATACTTTAAGCAACCACACGATTAGTATACGTTATGATCTCTACATCTATGATAATAAATCTTCCACATTTACTACTTCATTTCCGCTCAGTATACCTTATTTATTTATTTATTTGAACACATAAATATTGGTACAAGGGGGCACCAGATACGTATGCGCCACACAAATGTCATTTGATTTATGTGAGGGCTGTGATACTGCCAAAACCAAAGCAGGCAGTTTTCTTAGGGGACCACACTCGGAGCTTTCGACCTAAATGTATGATCCACAAGGCAGTGGAGCAACGTCAGGAGATGCAGTCATATGGTAGCCGATGACCAACAATTGGTTCATACACCATTTATTCCCTCACGATCCTGCAGCCCATGTATACCATTGCTTTGAAATGAGGGTTTTCCAACTCCCTCAGGAGAACTCACCGTGTTCACCAACTCGTTTAAAGCACCGGACATCCGTTTTTTGTCCTCTCAATTTCGTAAAGAACACCTGTGCCACGAGAAGGCAATGAGTAGGACTTCCCTGGTAGAGGCTATATACGCGTGGCCATGTGAGAGCATTTCGAGAGGGAGAGCTGACTCTTTCCACTCTCGACCGTACCAGGGCATTTGGGGGAAACTCAGTATGCCAAGGAATTAACCTCTTGCCTTAACCATTAAGCGCATCAAAATAAAAACGGTAGATCAGTAGGTAGAATAGTTTTCATATTAATTATTATTAATGACGTGTGTTTAATGTAAGACAACGATATGAATATGTTGGTAATCCCACTAAGTACACAGTCGAGATATTTTCGATATGAAACGAATCAATATATTAATGAATAGTTTACATCAGTAGCTAAGGAGTGCTGATTTTATAGTTCAAGTTTCAATGTGGACACAAGTTTAGGTATCTCAACATCTCGTGTACTAGGCTTTGATTTGAGGGAGTTCCATGGCCCCGGTTTTGTATTAGTTGACAGTCATTAGTAATGGATATTTACAAAGCAAATATCCTAGTCCTACAGAAGGCCAGTCGCCACCCAAATGACTCGATAGAAACATTTTAGAATGCGGTTTTGAATATCACGGACCTGAATCCCATTAGAAGTATCGATTTTCTTAAGATCGATAAAACTTCCTCGGTCTTTGTCCAGTATGTACTGATGAAAGGTAATGAAGATCTTCACGGAGAGCGATACAATCATGCCAAATTTATTATCTAATCCATTTAGGGCTGCAATTAGATGCATTTATAAAACAGCAAGTATTAGCAACAACAAATTTGTGAAGCTCACTTAAACGTTAAAGAGTGTCAATCGTCTGATCTAATGGTATTATTCTCCCCATAAACCTCTCATTATTTGTCAGACAGAAATATAAAGAAGCATAGGCCGCTGATTAGCATTCTTCACCGGACTTCGTTTCGGGCAATCCTTTTCAGTTGCGATTCATTCTGATGTCTGCTTTCAATTCCCGATGTAGTGTGTTCTTTGGCCTTCTTTTCCGTTTCCATTCAGGAATCCAAGTTAGAGATTACCTCGTTGTACAGAGTTTTATGTCCTATCCACTTCTAACGTCTTTCCCTAATTCCCTCTTAGCCGGAAGTTCATCGATGATGCCATTCCACCTCTCTCAGAGTTTCTCCATCAAGTGTTATTGAGTTGGTGTTCTCCGTGTTGCATTTGAGGACCTTACTTCTTTCCACATGTATATTGAGGCCTACTGCCTCACAAATTGCTGCTACACTGAATGCCTTCATCTGTATTTATTGGTGTGTATGGTGTCGAAGATCTAGATCATCTACGAAATCCAAATTGTCTAGTTCCATCCGGACTGTCCATTGTGTTCCGTGTTTCCTCTTAGATGTCGAGGTCTTCATAATCCAGTCAACCATTAGAAGAAAGAGAACGGAAGAGAGTAAGCATCCTTGTCTAACACCGGTCTTCATCTATAATGATTCTGTCGGCTGTCCTGTAAGCACCACTTTGCAGTGTGGTCCGTCGTATGAATTCCGGATGATGTTGACGATTTTCTCAGGTACACCATAGTGTCGAACAAGTTTTCACAATGTTTTCCTGTCTACACTGTCAAATGCTTTTCCATAGTCAATGAAGTTGATGTATGGTGACGAATTCCACTCAATTTATTGTTCAACAATGATCCGTAGTGATGCGATTTGGTCTGTGGACGTCCGGTCCTTACCGAATCCAGTCTGTTGATTTCGAAGTTGGGCGTCTCCTGAATCTTTCATCCGGTTCAGCAACACTCTATTGAAAACCTTTTCTGGTACTGACAGTAGTGTGATGTAGCTGTAGTTCTTACATTTACTGAGATCTCTCTTTGGTATCTTGAAGAGGTGTCCTTCTTTCTGGTCCGTCGACAATTGTTCTTCTTCCCGAATCTTCTTGAAGCATGTTTGCAATTACTTCTATGTCTAATTTTAAAGCTTCAGCTCGTATATTATCGAGTCCTGCTGCTTCCCCACTCTTGATTTGTCTGACGGCCATCCTGATTTCTTCGATTGTTGGAGGAGTTACATCTATTGGAAGGTCTGGCTCTATGTCTATTCAAGAGTTCCTCGAATTACTCCACCCATGTATTCCTCTGTTTTTGAATCTCAGTGATTGATTTGCCTTGTTTGTTCTTGACTGGTCTCTCTGGTATACTATATTTTCCTGGGAGTTTCTCCGTCATGCCATATAATTGTCTCATATTTCCTTCTCTTGCAGCTTTTCCACTGCTTGTTGGCTTTAATTCTATTCTTCACTTGCTTGTTTGTTTCAGTGTATTCAGCTTGTGCCTTGACTTTCTTGTCTGTTGTTGATTGCCGTCTTCTTGTTCTTCCTTTCTTGAGTCTTGTTTAGGGTTCCCATAGAGATCCATTCCCTATGGTTACGCTTCTTGAAGCCCAGCACCTCCTGACACGTCGAAGTTCGTGCTTCCTTGATCCCATTCCAGTTTTTCTCTACAGTAGTATCTTCTTTCAGTAGATCCTATAAAGCTTGGAGCCTGTTGTTGAGAGCTATCTTGAATTCGTTGAGTTTATTAGTATCTTGTAGGAAGGATGTATTATACCTTTGTGTCACTGTTTCTCCAGTTGTCCAGTTTTTTTTTAGCTATATCAGCTCCTCCTGATTCTCACGTCTTCCATTATCCTTCTGAATTTTTTATTGATACAAACATGATCTATCTGGTTCTGTGTGGTGTGATCCGGTGAGAGTCATGTAGCTTGTTGTATGCGTTTGTATGGAAATATAGTGCCTCCTATAACCAATTTGTTGAATGCAAATCTCTCCTCATTCTCGTTCCTTTCTCTGAGTCTATGTCGTTGTTTAATATCTTTGTATCTGGTGTTGTCCATTTAGACTTTGAGGTTTAGACCTACCACTAGGATGATGAAAGCTTTTCCTGAGCACTTTGCTATATTCGATTGCACCCTCGAGTAGAAGTGATCTTTATTGTTGTTGTTGCTATCATTAATGAGTGCATAACATTGGATATCATTCATCGTGATCCCCTTCTTTTTTATTTTGAAGGAGGCTTTGATGATCCTGGATCCATGAGATTCCCATCCAGTAATTGCATTGAGTGGTTCTTTGGACAGCGTCAGAGTAACTCCCTGAGAGTGTGGACCATTTTCTACTTCGTGACCGGAGTACAGCAGCATCTCTCCCGTGCCTAACGTTTGTTGTCCAGCTTGGATCCGATGGGTTTCACTGATTCCGCGAACCGCCAAGTTGTATCTCCTAATTTCTGTTGCTATTTGACTGGTCTTCCTGGTCTCCCACATTGTCCAGAAATTCCATGTATCTATAAAAATTGTTAAACTGGTTGTTAAAAGGGACATCGAACTCTTCACTTCTCAAAAATTTCAGCTTTCATCATGAGGTGTCATAATTCTTCCCTCATTTGGATGGGGCAGAGTTTAAATGGTTTGAATTGTTTATTCTGGCTAGCGATTTTTTAGCAAGGTTATTTTCTATAGGATGGAGTTGTTAACCCCATGTTCAACACTCCTCCTTTGCATGGGCTTGGAATGGGCGGTAACCCTAGAAGAGATACAGGCGAAGTTAAACTGAAAAACTATCCAAGCAAATAAACATGGAATTACTATTTTTCGCTAAGTAATTAGTTTATAAATCAAGAATGATTACTGGTGACCAATACTATTTGTTCATTTTTTTAAAATTCATATGAGAGATTTCTAAGAAGCATGTTTCCCGCGTGATCAAATTATGACCCCCGAAATAATTTTTAAAAAATATGACTGACCCTTATTTGCTTGGCATAATTCTAGACTGAGATAAAATGTGGGAAATAATTTACTGAAGAGCAAACTGGATTCCACTGCTAGCCACTATCCATCTTTGCTTATAATGCTTGTAAATTAAGGCAATATCGAGGCAATACGCACAGTATGCACATATGCCAATAAGAGACTGATCAAGTGCAGTGCTGAACATCAATGGGAAGATTCAAGTAAAACAATATCAAGTGAATTAAACTTCACCCGATTGCACAAGCAAGTGGCTATCAGGACTCAGTAGCTAAGTGGATAAGGCGATGGCGTTTGAAGCGGACGGTACTGGGTTCGAGTCCCGCAGTGAACATCAACTCTCAGATGCAGGTTCATCCAGCTGACGAGTCCCAAATAGGACGAAACGCGCGTCAAACTGGATTCCACTGCTAGCCACTATCCATCTTTGCTTATAATGCTTGTAAATTAAGGCAATATCGAGGCAATACGCACAGTATGCACATATGCCAATAAGAGACTGATCAAGTGCAGTGCTGAACATCAATGGGAAGATTCAAGCAAATAAAATAAAAAATAAAAAAACAATATCAAGTGAATTATTTAATAACTGTTAACATTAGATTATTCCGATGAACTTTGACCTTTGCTAGGGTAATAGTCTAGAAACCTATTTTTCATCTCTAGTGTTTTGTCAATTTATATAGCTTTAATAAGTGATATTATGGAGGGAGAATATATTTATCAGTATAGGGTTGTGAAGATTATTAAGCGTTTGATTGAGATTATGAATCAATTGATGTTAGACCACCATTGAAAACCTGGAAGCACTGAACGTCCGTTTCGTCCTATTATGGGACTCCTCAGCAGTGTGCATCCATGATCTCGCGAGTAGGCATGTGAAGATTGTTGAGTTTATATTGATATCATGAATGGATCAATGTTAGATCATCATATATTTGTAAAATCCCAGTGATTTACAAAGTCAAATGCACTTCGGTACGTTACACTAATGTACATGTGATTTTAGTTTACATTTTATATTAACAACACTATGAAGGACTTAAAACCAATACCATTCACATTAAACATCATATCGTTATCCACTTAGCTACTAAGTTCAGATAGCCACTAACCTCTGGTATGAAGGTACATCTAGCTGATGAGTCTCAATTAGGGCAAAACGCGCGTTCAAAATTCCACTGTGATTCACATTCCATCTATGCTATATCAACTTGCATCATGATGGATACACACAAGACACCCATATGTCAATCAAGACTGATCAGAGTTCAGCGAGCAATATCAACAACGAGATAATGCAAACAATTTCAAAGAGCATCTTTGTAGTTTAGGTACCCATATCCACATTTTACTTAAACTCGTCACAAGTTTTGATTAATGAAGTCTATGGTTTACAGTGATTTGAATTGTCAGTAGAAATTAATTTTTATCGGGGTCATGAACCGATTGATGATAGATCAGCATGGAAAACCTGGAAGCACTAAACGGTCATTTCGTCATATTGTAGGACAACTTAGCAGTGCGCATCCACGATCTCGCAAGCGCAGTCGAACCCAGGGCCTTCAGTCTCGCGCGCGAACGCTCAACCCACTGGACCACTGAGCTGACATCCAACGGTGTTAATGTCTAACCTCAAACAATCCATGAAATTGCACAGCCATCTTCCATTTTACTGAGGTAGATACCTGTCATTATCTGACACGGATTAGCTCCACTACTCACGGCTTCTCACCAGAAATCCGAGAATTCCCCCACGATTTTAGTCACTAGTGAGCACATGCTAATTATCAGTATATGGGTCGTGGGTTCGAATCCCGCGAGCGGGATAGTGGATGCGGACTGCTGAGGAACCCCACAATAGGAGGGGACGGTCGTCCAGTGCTTCCAGGTTTTCAATGGTGGTCTAACATCAATCGGTTCATGATCACGATCAAAAAGCTAATAATCTCCACAACCCCTATACTGTTTATTTTTATCATTCATGCTTAACTAGATACAACGGCTAACCTCTGTTAATACACTGGAAGTTAACGTGATGAGTCTATGATTATTGTAGAGAATAATTTTGTTAACTTTATTATTGTATTTGTGTTCATTTAGCTTCGTTAGTTTAATGTAATTAGTAGTACATTAATAAAATCTTTTCACAATCAACAAACAAATCATCATGTTCATGATTATCGCCACTAAAAATGTATAGAAACTCAATTTGTCAATCAGCAACAACGTACAACCTCGTACGTTGCGATACCACATTAGCACAGAGATACAATTGTCGATTCAAACCACATAGTGGTAGAGGTAATTAAAGTATAAGCAATAATCGGTAAGATTAAGGTTTGAAGATATTATTCAAAGAGTATAGTCCAGTGAAAAAAAAAATTTTGGGAAGAGAAGAAAAGGGGGACATGAAGAATTCAGAAGAATAAAATTTGGGAGAACACAAAGAGTAGATGCATTTAGTTTTTGTATAGAAACTAAGTGCATTTGATCGTTACCATCATTAATTAGAGTCAGAATTTGTATAACATTGAGGTCTAAATTAAGAATAATGATAAAATATGGAAATAATACGATACTGAACGTAATTTGATTAGATAACTTGACAACTAATATACTACGATACTGTAGAAATGAGAGCTACGCCACGTATTAATAATACTGAGATGAGACATCACGGTAATAAGTATTGCTGTAGTAATGAATTTAAAAGGCCATAGTATCGATTTAGGTCAACTTTGACAGTTAGCTGCTTATTTCGTTATCGATATATGAACATAATTTGTGTAACTTCCTGTTTATCATGAAATATACGGGCTGGCCTAATAAATTACAAATATGACAGATTTGTTGAATGTGTGAATAAATTTACAGTGATTGATTAGTGTATAGTGAGTGATCTAGTTGGATTCTGTAGATTGTCCAAGGTGTTCTGAACATTGATTTTGTCCCAGTGAGCACTCATAAACCACCGTATTTCTAATTTAGTGGAGTCCTGTCGTGGCAGGACAAGATAATTACACGATATTATGACATGTAGATCTCGAGATACCAACTGAATGGTATGAAGTTTAGGCACTCTCTGCAAAACTTGTATATCCTCGGTTCGATCCCAGCACTGATGAGGAATGCCATACTAAGACGTCTCAGTCATTTAGTAATCCATGAATTTTAGTGGTTTCTTATCTAAGGTGAATTCTTGTTGTAGGCTGAATAATCCGATCATCTCCACAGACCCATTTTATTAGTAATAAATCAATGTAATAGTTGAATTAATGAATCAATTGAACCTAAACCATTATGGGAAACCTGGAAGCACTAGACTGCCTTTTCATCCTAGTATGGGATTCCTTATCAGTGCACATGCATGATCCCGCTAGCTCCAGATTCAAACCCAGGGTTAATTGAACTCGCGCACGAGCACTTAACCTCTAGACCACTGAGCCGGCCAGCATCCAACAGTGTTAATGTGTAACTTCAACTAATCCACGAAACTGAGTGACACATCCACCATTGTCTTCAGTGAGTTACTATATCACAACAGATCCGGTTGAACTCAACAGATCACCGCCTCTCCCTAGAACCCCAGGAAATACCTCTTAAAGACTGTGATTAGTGAGCATATGATGATTATAATGTGAGAGGGGTTTTTGTGGATATTATAGTAATTTAATAGTTGAATTCATGAGTTAATTGAATCTTACGATGCGAGATCGTGGATGCGCACTGTTGAAGAGTCCAATACTAGGATGAAACGGCCATTCAGTGCTTTTAGGTTTTCCATAGTAATCTAGCTACAATTAATTCATGTATTGAGCTATTGAAATTACTAAAGTCTCCACAAAACCCCCTTCTGATAATTTAACTTCAAACAATTCTTATGATACAAATACCTGTATATGATTATTTGTATCCAACTCAAACACTGACACTGACTTTACTTACTTACTTACGCCTGTTACTCCTCATGAAGGAATATAGGCCGCTCACTAGCATTCTCCATCCAATCCTGTCCTGGGCAATCCTTTCCAACTTTTTCCAATTCTTATTCATCCTTTTTACATATTTGCTTCTATTTCCCAACATAATACGTTCTTTGGCCTTCCTCTTTTCCACTTTCCTTCAGAATTCCAAGTTAGCGCTTGTCTCGTAATGCAATTCGGTGATTTACGTAATGTATATCCTATCTATTTCCATCGGCTTTTCCTAATATCCTATTCAGTTGGAAGTTGGTTGGTTCTCTCCCACAAAAGGCTGTTGCTGTTGCGTTTTTTTTTTTAAAACGCTAACCAGAAAAAAAAAACATTGACACAAATCAATATTATTATGACCTGTTAGAGTTAAATAGAATAACAAATAATAATAATAATAATAATAATAATAATAATAATAGTAATATAACCAAATGCAATAGTACAATATTATAAGAATTCTAATCTATTTCTATTTGGTCACTTTCATTTTGTAAATATTACTTATTTGATTATTTTTCTTACGACAGTAAACATTTTTCTAAATAAAGTTAATTCTTATTATATTTATGTGATTATTATTATTGTTATTCGTGAATTGATTGAAGTTAGACATTAATACTGTTGAATACCGGTTAACTTAGTGGTTTAAAGATTAAATGTTCGAACACGACACCAATAGGTCCTAGGTTCGAATCTCGTGGGACAGGATAATGGATATGTATTGATGAGGAGTTTCACACTAGGACGAAACAGCCGTTTTGTGATTTCAGATTTTCCATGGTGGTCTAGATTCAAATGACTCATTAATTCAATTATTAGATTATTATTATTATTATTATTATTATTATTATTATTATTATTATTATTATTAGATGTTATCTCATTACATTTAATTCAATGTTGTAATAGAAGCATTACTTAATCATTCTTACTTTGAATAACTCAAACTAATATAAATCATAGTAATTATTGTCTTTATTCACAAGCATTATAAACAAAGATGGATAATGACTAGCTGTGGAATCCAGAACTCGCGTTTTGTCCTATTTAGCACTCATCAGCTGGATGTGTCTACATCTCAGAGTTAATGTTCACTCTAGAATTCAAACCAAGTATCGTTCACTTCAAACGCCATTGCGTTATCCACTTAGTTACTGAGTCATGATATCTACCTGCTTGTGAAATGGGGTGAAGTTATATTCACTTGGTATTGTTTACTTGTATCTTCTTATTGTTATTTAGGACTGCAATTAATCAGTCTTATGTTAGGATATGTGCATCCTGTACGGACTGTTTCGATATTGTCTGAAATCACAAGCTTTTTAGGCAAAGATAGATGGTGGCTAACAATGGGATCTAGGACGAGCGTTTCGTCTCATTTGGGACTCGTCAGCTGAATGTACCTGTATCTCAGTGTTGATATTCACTCTAAGATTCGAACCCAGTTCGTTCTTCTTATTTTTATTATTATGATTATTAGATGTTATCTTATTGCATTTAATCCAATGTTAAAGTAGAAACATTACGTAATCATTTTTATTTCGAATAAATGAATATAAATCATTATAATGATGAAAACTAATTATTTAATTAAATAATGATCAATAAACATTGATAATTTGATTTTATTCATAATCAATAATTAAGATGATACGTTTAGATCTGATTATTTGATCAGGGTTCATTTTCTTTTTAGTTAAGTAAAAAAACCATTTACTCAATCACTTATGTTTTTTTTTTGCTAAAGCTGAATTCAGATCATGATACAAACTAATCTCATGTTGTACTGTATATATATATCAACTATTATGATTCTTATCAGTATAGGGTAGTGGAGATTTTTAAGTTTTTTGATTGAGATCATGAACCAATTGATGTTAGACTACCATTGAGAACATGGAAGCACTGAACGCCCGTTTCGTCCTATTATGGGACTCTTCATCAGTGCTCATCCACGATTTCGTAAGCGGTAGTTGAACCCAGGGCCTTCAGTCTCGCGTGCAAACGCTCAACCTACAAGACCATTGAGCCAGCATTCAACGATGTTAATGTTTAACCTTAACCAATTCAAGAAGTTGCGCGACCATCTTCTATTGTACCGAGGTAGATACCTGTCTCTACCCGATACAGATTAGCTCCCTTGGTCACGGCTTATGATTATGAAAATAAACATTGGTGCAATGATATTTGAGTGACGTTAAAGTGACTTTGAGAATGTCCATCTACTTGTTAAGGTTAAATGAGAGTTAGAAACCTGTGTGGAGTATAAGGATTATGATTTACAGTTGATGATTAGGATAAGTAATTAGATTTAAAGTTTTCATTACGCAATGACATAAGCTAAAACGCCAAGATGTTATTTGGCCAAATGGGTGGGTGAATTTCGCGCCAAAATTCAAGACCTATTATCCTAAATCTGATTGATTCATCCAAAAATTTTGGTCTTCCCTAAACATTCTTTGAATTATTTTTATAATATAACTATTAATTTGATTAAAAATGGATAGTGGCTAGCAGTGGAATCCAAGACGCGTGTTTTAGTTGCAGATCTAAACAACAATCGGAAAATACAAGTAAAACAACAAAAGGTGAATTTAAACTTCACCCCATTGCACAACCAGGTGGCTATCAGGACTCAGTAACTAAGTGAATAACGTGATGGCGTTTGAAGCGAACGGTACTGGGTTCGAGTCCAACAGTAAAAATCAATTCTGGGATGCAGGCACATCCAGCTGACGCGTCTCAAATAGGACGAAACGGGTATCCTGTATTCCACTGCTAGTCACTATCTGTCTTTGCTTAAAAAGCTTGTGACTTAAGGCTATATCGAGGCAATCTACACAGGATGTACATATGCTAACAAGAGACAGATCAATTGGGATCCTAAATAACGAGTTAGGATTCTAAGCGCGTTTCATCCTATTTGGGACTTGTCGGCTGGATGTACCTACATCCCAGAGTTGATGTTTACTACGAGACTCGAACCCATTACCCTTCGCTTCAAACTTAGATAATAATAATAATAATAATAATAACCTGTTTAGTCCAATTACCAATTACTTCCAATTTTTGATGACAGTTTCTATTGATTTTAACAATAATTCCAATGCTAATCATCGATTACACAATATCATTACTGAAATAAATCGTCATATAATTGTCACTAACCATTTTTTTTCTCAACATGCTAGAGTGTTTTGGGCTGCAAGAAACATAATCATAAAGAATGGATCTCTGACAAAAGCCTGGACAGGATTTAATCAAGGAAGAACAAAATGGCAACAATTAACAACAGCCGAAAATGAGTAGGGAAAGTCAATATATAGGGCAAAATACGCAGAAGCCAACAAAAGAGTGAGGAGAAGCACTAAAGTTGGCAAGCAGAAATGACCGGAAGATCAAACAATGACAGAAGAAATGCTGGAAGAGAAGGAAACATCAGACAATTATATGACTCGACAGGGAATCTGACAGGGAAAGATAGAAAACCAGAGCGATCAGTCAAGAAAAAAGTAGACAAGCCGATCACTGCCATTCAAGAACAGAGTAATAGGTTGAAAGAACACGGATTGGCAAGGTAAGAGCAGAATTCCTACAATTCAATAACATACGGAACTCAAAACAACTGTCAATCAATATCAGTCACAATCTTCAATGCGAACGTCAAGACAGTTTTAGTGTACGGAGCTGAAACATAGAGAACTACAACAACCATCATCAAAAGAGTACAATTTTTTATCAACAATAGTCTATGCACGATCCTCAATATCCGTTAACCGGATACTATGAACAACAGCCTACTATAGGAGGCAACAAATCAGCTTTCACCTAAAGAGGAAATTAAGAAAAAAACTCTGGAGACATATATGACATACACTGTGGAAATCATCAGAATGCATCAACAAGCTCTAACTTGGATTCTTGAATTGGAATGAAAAAGTAGAAAGCCGAAGAATACACTACGTCAGGAATTGGAAGCAGACATCAAAATAATGAATAGTAACTAGAAAGAACTAAAAAACATTGTCCAAGACAAACTTTAATAGAGAATACTGTTAGGTGGCTTATATTTTTCTACATAGGGTAACAGTTTTAAGTAAGTGAGTAAGGAAATCATCGTGTATTGATGTAATAACTTCCTTTAGAGACTAATGCTCTATCATATAGAACTCTAAAGTAATATAGCATAAATTTCATTAAAATATTTGCCTATAAACATTATGAACTGTAAATATTTTATCTAATCAATGTAATACATGACTTTTCGTTAAAAAAAAAAACGTTCAATTTTTTTTTTGTATCTGGGCTGTCTTATTTATTGATTAGCTTGTTTACTAAAATGTTTCTTTCTCTTACAGATTTTTCACTACTTCTGTCTTTCTCTTTCTC
The DNA here is from genome assembly GCA_946903255.1 of Schistosoma spindalis. Lineage (NCBI taxonomy): Eukaryota > Metazoa > Platyhelminthes > Trematoda > Strigeidida > Schistosomatidae > Schistosoma > Schistosoma spindalis. Next base: position 14,830 of record CAMPQF010000028.1, read on the forward strand.
TCTCTCTCTCTCACTCACTCACACACACACACAAACACATGTATACACTTTCTCTCTGTAGTTCTTTCTAAATGAATGGATGACCTTCTTTTTTCTTGTACCAATGTATGATTCACCGTCATCATTATTTTATGCTTCTGTTTTTCTTTTCTATAAAAAGATTATTGACATTATAAGTTGATATAGTCATAATGTTTTTCTGAATTATCATTGGAAATAAACAAAGTTGGATAGTGGCTAACATTGGAATCTAGGACTTGCATTTCGTCCTATTTGGGACTCATCAGCTGGTGTACCTGCACCCCGGAGTTGATGCTTATTCCGAGAATCGAACCCAGTACTATCCAGTTCAAATGTCATCACGTTATTTAATTATTTACTGAGTCTGTCTTTGCTTATAAAGCTTGTAACTTCATGCAATATCGAGATAGTCCGTACAGGATGCACATATAGCAACAAGAGACTGATCAATTACAGTCCTAAATAATAATGAGAAGATACAAGTAAAACAACACCAAGTGAATATACCATTAGAAATATTTTGGAAGGAGTTTAGTTTAATTCATCATGAAATTAGTGCCTTAGTGATTATCATAGAAGTTATTAGATGATTGAAGACAATCAGTGACAGATTTTACACTAATCAGGCTATTTAAATAATATCCGTCTTCTTATAGAAGTGAGATATTAGAGCATTAATTATTCATTTAGTAGTAGTAACCTATTTCATGTTTGTATAGTCTTTCAGTGTTGAAAGAATTCTGTCGTTCAAAATGTAATGTACATATTAGTTTAAATGACTCAAAATTGAGTGCATCATGTTTTAAATTGATATGGTTAAAGGAAATCGGTACGACATAGGTTTCACACTAACTGAGACTCATCGGAAAGACATACCTGAAATTCTTAGGAAATCGATATGCCCTGTAAGGTTTAAACCTATCTTATCTAGTTTCAAAGTCTACGAAGTTATCACCGAGCTATCCAAGCCATAACTGACCTGTAAGACTGAGATATTTACAGTAATTGATAAAAGTAATTACTAGTATTTGTTGTTTAACACTAAGTAAATATTAACTTATATAGATCAATAGTTGAGATCATGAGTTAATTGAAGCTAGACCATCATGAAAAACCTGGAAGCACTGAACGGCTGTTTCATCCTACTGTGGGTCTCCTCAGCAGTGCACATCCACGATCCCGCCTTGCGAACTTCGAACCTACTACCTATCGGCCTCGCGTGCGAACACTAAACGTTCTAGACTACTGAATCGGCCGGCATTCAACAGCGTAAATGTCTAACTTCAACTAATCCACGATCAAGTTGAAATATAATCAAGTCACAACACACTTACAGGTACACCTTGCTGATGAGTGCCAAGTAGCACGAAACCCGGGTCCAGGGTTTCCTGTCGACTGCCTCCAACCACCATCTAAACCTTACAATAGTGCCCAGCGGTGTCGAGTCACCTAGACTGGTGGCCACATTGCAACATGATCGATAGCATTCGATCTGCACTAATAATACGGACTAGACACGCATGACATTGGTCACCCAGTGATCAATCAATTGTGACACACTTACTTCATTCTAATTGGTTATAGGTAATTGTAGTGAAGATCTAAATTTAAGTGACATGATTATTGGAACTCATCAGTAGTTAGTATGTTATGGTTACTTTCCCACTTTAACAACAGTCTAAAGTTTCAAGTGAATATAAGGGAGTTCATTTTTAGAATAAAAACATTATCTACCCTTTATTACACCTGTACTTCATCTAAAGCATATCTCTGTATGGTAAGAGAATGAACACCCTTACAAATAAGCTATCGTATATTATACTTTTGAATCTGAAATAAACTGACTGTAGTTGTGTCACATATAGAGTGATAAGAATTCTTAACAGACAATTAAAATATCATAATTATATTCTACTGATAATTTAATTCATTTACAAATTTATTCAACATAACTTTATCATTTTTAAGCAAAGATGGGTAGTGACTAGTAGTAGAACCCAGTTTGACGCGCGTTTCGTCCCACTTAGGATTCATCAGCTGGATGTACTTGTATCTCAGAGTTAATATTCACTCTGGGACACGAACTCAGTACCGTGTGCTTCAAACGCCATCACGTTTTTACATTTAGCTACTGAATCTTGATAGCCACATGTTTGTGAAATGTGGTGAACTTTCAAATTTACTTGGTATTGTTTACTTGTATCTTCTCATCAGGACTCAGTAGCTAAGTGGAAAATATGATGGCGTTTGAAGTGAACAGTACTGGGTTCGAGTCCTAAAGTGAGCATGAACTCTGAGATGCAGGTAAATTCAGTTGACGAGTTTCAATTGGGAAAAAAACGCGTGTCATGGATTCCACTGCTAACCACTATCCATCTTTGCTTATAATATTCTATATTTTCCCTTATGAAATAGAATAAAGTTCATTGTAAATAAAGAAATAATAAACATAAACATTGTTCAATAGAATATAATAATATTTATCTTATGATCTGTCAATTTCTAAAACGTTTTTCTCTACTTTTTTTTTGTTTTTCTTTCTTTCTTTCTTTTTTTTTCAAAAAAAAAAAAGAATCTTCTCTTTGTTATTTTGACCTGATTTTAAAATATCTTTATTTCATTTAATTTTGATTGGTTTGAAATAAACAAAGTATGAAAGTATCATAAAACGTATGAATATGATATTGATGAAATTAGAAATAGATTATGATAGAGTTTTATACTCTGAACTGGATGATTTAATCATAATTCATAATTGTGAATCATATGTGGAGAAATTTGAATATTTCACTTCTATTTGAAGTTTCATGTTGATGATATTGTTCAGAAGAATGATAAATGCTTCAAGATCATATTATTCAGTTCAAAGAATAAAACTCTAACAAAATCATCCAATTGATTTACAAATCTTCTCCACTCTAAACAAATTTATATTATGATTTATATTATGACACAACATACATCAATCGTACGAGATTCTAAGGTTTTAGCCAAGGAAGTCTGCTGACCGATTTAACATAGTGTGCGTACATTGAAGGCTGCAATGTGTAGTTTTGAGCGAGGTTTCAGTAGACCTGGGACAATGTTTTTAGCACTAGAATCGTTGGCTGTGGTGACACTTGAGGAGGAAGCCAAAAGAGGAAGTTTAATGTAGAAAGTCGATGTAGGAGAAATAATAGGAATTGAAGAGACAGGTTGATTATGAATACAGTGGCCGTGAGTGCTGTTAGAGTTATGAGGGTGGTTATCACTTCCCGGTTGCCCACACTGTGGAAGGGTTCTCCTGGAGGTACCTGAAAAGGAAATAGGATTAGAGGTGGTTTTAGTGACCTGAGAGCGTGACCGCAGTGCCCAAGGGACAGCTGCTTGAGTCTTAAACTTCTGAACTAATTATTTTCTTCATTAAAGTTTTTTTTTAGAAATTATTGTAAATCTACTTAATGAGAAATTTAAGTAATATTGTGATGTGTGCTATTGATATTAATCGATATAAGTAGTATATATCATCGATTGAAAGTAAAATGTCTAGTGATAGAAGGTTAAGAAGATTGAAGTAAAGAGAACGAGAACAGAGACTGATCGGTATGAAAATGAAGGAATAATAAAGTCGGAAACGATTGATTGACACGTTGTAAATAAAGTATTTACTGATCTTATTAAGATGTTCTGTAATTTTGTATTCAATTGCATTTGATTGTCCTTATTTGTGTTCTGGTTCACCATCTCACTGGTTTTTATCTTTTATATTTCAGTTGTCTTTTAGAGAAGTGAATAGTGATTACCGTAAAACTTACTCATCAACTATCTTACATAATCAAATGAGATATAATGAGGAGGTGGGTTGGGGAAGGGGAATAAATCTAGTCATAAACGTTTATGAATGAATATAAATGTCAGCTAATCATTGTTTAACAAATTTTTCAGACAAATATCTTAAACATTAACAAGTTAAGTGCTTATGAGAAAGACAATTGTTGTAGTATTAAATGCATTTTGTTTTAAAAATTACTTACTTACTAACACCTGTTACCCCTTGAGGAGCTTTGGCCTCCGACTATTAATCACTGAGCGACTCTATCTTGAGCTATCCTTTCCAGATGTTGTCAAGTGTTATTCATGATTTTGATGTTTGGCATTGATTCAAAACATCACTAATTTTTGATGTCTGTCACATTTACTTTTGATTTGAGGTTTTCGAGATAGGAATTGCTTCATGACGCAGTTTAGCGGGTTTCATATGGTGTATACTATCCACTCTGACGAGTTCCAAGCAGTATGAAACCCGAGTCCAGGGTTTTATGTTGGCTACCTTCAATCAGCATAAAATTATGTATTATAATCGGTTACGTATGAAAGACATTAGAAACAATTATAATCATTGATAGTGATTTGTTTTAACTCAAAAACCTTAGTAACTTCAATCCTAGTTATATCAGTTCAAATGTTATGTGATTTTCTTTATTCTTTCGTAAAGTGTGGATTTCAAATTAAAGAATGTTATTGTATACTATTAAAGAAAAACACAACTAGATTTATATCAGAAGGGTGTTTTGTAAATATTATAACAATTCTAATAGTTGAGATCATGGGTCAATTGAAGTTAGACCATCATGGAAAACCTGGAAGCACTGGACGACCGTTTCATCTTATTGTGGGACCTCTCAGCAGTGTGAATCTACGATCCCGCCCCACGAGATTCGAACCCAGAACTTGACAGCTTAACAGCTAGATATGTATAAAGTCAAACAAGAAATGTATCAGATATGTAAATAGGTTATGTATAATTATTTGAGTTATTACCAGAAAGAGTGAACATCTCTATTATGATGAATCCGCACTTTTCTAGATTAGTGAATGTAATACACTGAAATGTAATGTATTTAAATGAATTTATTCTACACATTTAGTTTATTAATGAATAATATAAACATACACTTCAAATAACTAATGACTTTTCTCAACAAAAGATAGAGAATCATGTGATTATGAAAGGTGGTAAGACTATTCAATAAACAAACTTGTATTCTCGTTATGTAATATATTAGTTAATGTCAGTAGAGAAAGCTTCTTGTAATATTTAAATGTATATCTTCAATGCACTTTTAATAAAATTCGATATCTATAGAATCACCATAGTAATTGAAAGCTTACACTGGAAATGGAATTGATCTGTCAGGGGGGTGGTGGTTAGTATGAAGAGTTTTATAACAATTTATAAACTGGTTTTATACAATAAGTTAGTGATTTATTCATAGTGAATTAGACTAGATTATAGTGATATTATTATTAGAAAGGTTTTGAATTATCCCCCTGTTAATAGTTTAGACAGAATTTTGATCATTGTTACTTGGTATATGTACATTCTGAACGTGTTGCTAACCACTTTGTCAAACGTTTCAAGAATATCAAAATAATCCACTCAGGATGCATATATATCAACTAAGCTTGATCAAAAAGCAGTTCTGAATATTAATAACGAGATAATTCAAATCATTTCCATCATTATAATCGTTGGACAAGTTAGTGGCCACTTGGAATTGATAGCTTAATGGATAAGAATTTAACTATTGAAGTAAAAGGTACTAGTTTTCAGTCTCAGAATGAATATCAATGTAGATACGACTAGCTGATGAGTGCTGAATATAAAGAAATGGCCATCACAAACTATCTATTCATTCATAGTTATTTAAAAATCTGAATTGTTCATTAATGTAAATTAAATCGGTATAAAAATAAACGCTTTAATCTAGTTGAATCCAGTCTTTAAATTAAAATAAATCCCTGTCTGTATAACGACTAGAAAAAAACTGGAAAGGATTGCTTAGGACAGGGCTGGATGAAGAGTGTTGGTGGGCGGCCTAAGCTCCTTCACAAGGGGTAATGGGCGTAAGTATGTCTTTTTTCAACTGCATCGTGTCACACACATCCATATCTGGTTTATAAAACAGAATATGAGTGTAACGCCTAACGAAATGGAAATATGATTGTGTATAAGGCTTATTTAAGTAGCTATAGTAATCAAAATGAAATTAGCTTTACGTTCGCTTATCAATACGGTGGCAAAACCACGAGGACTAAGTTATTAAAACCATATACGTACTTTCTGTTACAGAATCCTAACAGAAGATTGAACAAGTGTCTTTTATGTCATAGTAACTGATAATTCTCTTATGTTGTTTAGTAATTAAAACTATCTCTAAGTTAATACAAAAACCTTACAAAATTAGTTTACATCGTATTACTGAATAACTTCAAAACTAGGTCACTTTAAGTATACATCTTAATTAATGAATTCATTAACAGTTAATATTTTCAGAATGGGTTTTTATGAATATTATAATAATTTCAAATAGTTGAGATCATGAGTCAATTGAAGCTAGATCACCATGAAAAATCTGGAAGCACTGGACGGACGTTTCGTCCTATTGTGGGACTCCTCAATGGCAGTGCACATACACGATCCCACCTCGCAACATTCGAATCCAGGACCTATTGATCTTGCGCGTGAATACTTAACCTCTAGACCACTGAACTTGTCGGTATCCAATAGTGTTAATATTTAACTTCAACTAATATTTTAACCAATACATTAATATTTGTCTATTAAATTTAACATTTTTTGAATACTTTTTGTCTGATTTATAAAGTTAAACGGCGAGACTATAATTTATGGACGAATTAATCACGTATAAGATAACAGGTTTCGGATTTTCGCGAGGAATTCACTCATCCATTTAGTTAAGTAAAGTTTTGGCATTATAGCTAATGACAGTTCGTGATGAAAAACTCTAAATCTAATTCCTAACCTTAATTATTAATTGTTTAATCATAATCCTAATTCTTCACACTGGTTTCTAACCCTCATTTATACCTAGTTATTAGGTGGACACTCTCAAGGTCAGTCTGGTGTCGCTCAAAGGTCGTCCGTAAATTATAGTCTCACTCTTCCATCTAATCTTATTTACATTTTCGCATATTCATTGGTTTAGATTTTAGGCCTATCATTTAAAGTAATGTAGTAAATAAGAACTTTCATCTAAATGTGATCGAATAGTTTCAAAGGATTTGGGCGCCAAGTTCATGTGAGACATTAAAGAGAAAGAATATGTTGATGGAGTTTTGTTCTCTGAGCTGGATGGTTTGGTCGTGGAGCTTTCATCGTTCTTCTGAACGACATCATCAGCACAAACTTCAGATAGAATATGTATTTGTGAAAATCTCAGCGAATGAATTTGAACTAAATCCAATGTTTTCACCTGACAATTTGGTTCAAACTTTTTTAAGAAAATGTAATCATACATCACAATTGTCGAATATAAATAAGGTACATAGTTCTCCGGTTCATTGTATACTGACTGCATAGGTCATCCAATCAACGTTACTAATGTTTAAAGTAGGTATTTACATTAGTGTGTAGGAGACTTATGGTGTGAGAAGCGACTTCATTCACTATATATTGTCTCTAGTCGGTGAATATTAAGAAAAAAATATAATTTTTATAAATGATATGAATCCAAAAATGTCACAGCATGCATAAAATGAAGATAAATGAATGAATTCAAAGAGGAGGAATGTATTTGTCAATGAATGTTTGTGTTATTTTAATGTTCCAGTTAAATATTTAACATATTCAAATATTAATTTTAATAGTTGAGATTGTGAGTCAATTAAAGCTAGACCATCATTGAAAACCTAGGAGAATTAGATGGCCGTTTTGTCCTATTATGAGACTTTTCAGTAGTGCTCACCCACGATCCTGCCTCGCGAGATGCAAACCCAGGACCTATCGGTCTCCTGAGCGAATGCTTAACCTCTAAACCACTGATCCGGACGATATCCAACAGTGTTAATGTTTAACTTCAACTAATCCACGAAATTGAGCAACAAATCCACCATTTTCTTCACTAAGTTCATATCTGACAACAGACCTGGTTGAACTCCACTGGTTACTGCTCCAGGATATTACCTCTTGAAGTCAGTCACTAGTAAACATATGTTGATTCATATCAGAAGGGGTTTTTGTAGATATTATAGTAATTTTAATAGTTGAGATCATGAGTCAATTGAAGATTGACCATCAGTGCTTTCAAATTTTCCATAATCATCTAGCTTTAATTGACTTATGATCTCAACTATTAAAAATAATATAATCATATCCACAAACCTTTTCTGAATGTAATTTCTATTATTCAGTTAATACAAGATAGATAAAATAGAATAAGTAGTTCAGATTTACTTATTAATTATTAGTTACCATGGAAAAGCTAATTATATTTCATCTCTTCTATTATTACTGTTTACATTTACCTATATGTATAGGATTTCAGCTGTTAATCTTTCATGGCAAAAAAATAAACATTGAACGAATGAACTAGAACAAGGGTTAAGAAGAAAAGAAAAAAAACAACAAATAAATATTTTTTATTGAATGATGTTTTTGTGAGAATCCATTCAAATGATAGAATAATGCATTTATAATATAGTATGACAACTGTTCCATTCGTAACATTAAAAAAAAACAAACAAACACAATTATCTGATGTTGTAGTATGCACTACTTATACGGATAGATATAAGTAGTATGTAGCAGGAATTGTGTTATGTTCTGATAAGTATCATGAATGGTAACTTTTGGGATCCATTTATGGATCAATACTATGCGTATAGTTTTATCGTATAATTGTTAAATAAATTAACTATACATATTCATGTCTCTCTTATCATAAGCTTTATTTTGACCTATGAACTATTATTGTACGATTTACCATTCTTGAGTTATACTATGTCTATCAATTACTATCTCCCTTATTTACAGCCACTTTTGTCAAATGTAATTTCCTATTTTATGGTACGATGTGATCTGTCTGGTTGATATATGAACCCGGTATGTTTGAAATAAATGATTCGTTTAGCAGAGGCTGAGATTGGTGTTCTGGAATTAACAGGGAGAGCTAGACGGCAAGCAGGACTGATAAGTACTATAGACTGCTCGTACTTGTTTTATGCATCGTTGGTCCGATCGATAGTTTACTGTTCTCCAATTGCCGGTATCATTACATATGCATTAACAGGAAACACAGACCACAACTTATAACAATTGGCGACAGGGATGGGATGGAATGCTAATCAATTAGGGTTTGAACCCATCCCCATCGCCGAATTTGCTAGGTTTGAAGTGATTACGAGTTCATTTAGTCTGCGAACGGAACAAAGACTTGTGACCAAAGACCAATAAACTAGCTATTTTGATGCGTGCCAGCCCCGCTAACTAGAGAGAGAAGTTGAAGTCCGAACTGGGAAGTATATTCTGCAAAAGCCAGAAGCACGAGCGATAACAACAGACACAAATCAAAACCTATCTGTACAGCACAAAACCGTCCTTGGGAAGCGTTATAAAATAGTATACTAAAAGGCACAATGGACCAATAGCGTTTAAGATTCTCCCAAGTGGGAAATATGACATGAAGGTGAAAAGAGCGCTTCTGGCGCGAAAACAAAGGAAATTCAAAATTTCAAAATAAAATGACAAAATTAGGACCTTTCCAAGTGAGTTCTGGGGATCTAACATCCTCAACAAATTGGAAATGGAACGTTCATCAGTAGAAGATTGAAATAAAGAGAAAAGGAAGGAAAACAGAGAGCGATTGGTAAAATAAGAGAACTGGAAGAATGATGTAGTATGTGAGGACAACTCAAGGAAGATGTTCAAATGATATATTTCATGTATGTTTTTTTATATTTGACCATACCTAAGTCTCCACTTACTTCACTGTTACGTGGTTTCTAATGCTACTTCAATTAAGAAATACCTGTGACATATAAAATATACGAATCTGAACAAAATATATTAAAATAATTTACTTGTATTGTGCTTCTATATTGATAGTGAAGTACCAGTAAAAATAATGACGGATCTGTCATTAGAACAACATATATAAACGAACAATATTGTTTTCAGTTAGACCCTCGCCAGGCTTCACTCTAATATGGATATACGAAATCTGTCATTGTAACTGTTGCATTCGTATTGACGTCACTGACGACGATTTCACTAACTTTGTTAAGTAGTTTTTGTGTTCAATAGTGTCTAAAACGAGACTATAGTTTGTGGGCGATCCAATGTAATTAAAGATAGCACGTCTCGGAAT
>CAMPQF010000029.1:0-25001 GCA_946903255.1 Schistosoma spindalis
TCTCTTTAAGCTCATCTTCAGACAAGTACTCACCTCGTGAGTCTCGACAACTGTACTACATTTCGCAGTTCACTTCAGATATTCAGCACATTTCTGGAGCAAACAATGTAGTCGCAGATGCTTTGTCTCGAATAACTCCCTTAAGCAGTTTCCAAGGAATCGACCTTCTGAAACTTGCCAAGCTTCAAAAAGTAGACACTGATCTTCAGCACGAGTCGTCCTCAACATCACTTAAACTGCGCATCAAACAGATGGGAACAGGTAAGGAAGATTAACTGTGTGACACATCTACAGGTAGGAATCATCCAATCGTGCCGAAACATTATTGGTGCAACGTCTTCAATACGTTGCACAAACGTTTTCACCCAAGTGTTAATGCAACCATCAAGCTAATAGCAGAACGATTTTTTCCTGGCTTGGTACGAATAAAGACGTGAGAGAGTAGGCACGCTCCTGTTTAATCTGTCTAATGTTATTAGACATGTCCCCAGGCTCTTTCAAAACTCCCGCCACTCATTTCAACCATGTTCATTTGCATTTGGTAGGACCTTTACCAGATTCAAATGGATATTCTTATATCTTGACCTGCGTAGACCGTTTCACTCGATAGCTAGAAGCAGTACCTCTAATGGACATCACTGATAAAGCAGTGACCTGTAGCGTGGTGTCTAGTCGCGATTGATTATGAACATCGCTACAAGAAAACTACGTGCCAATTAACCAATAAGATCCCCGTAAGCCAATATCAGAAGACAGATGATGACTGTAGTCGAGATGTATTTGTTGGCGATCTCGTGGTATCGAAAGAATACCGAGATTGTGCCAAAGGAGTACAAGCGTGGTTACTGAGCGTAACCGAATTCGTACAAGTTCAAAGTCAACGGGAGAGTAAGTAAGTGTAATGGCTGTTAATGGCACAGTTACACAAACGAGCACAATAAAACAATCACTGGTACAATTGGTTATAATAATAATTGTTTTCATTAAACCAGTTGCGTTCTGTTGACAAAAGTAGGCCATTACAGACTGATGCCTTCGTCGAACGATGGGTAGCAAACTTCGGCTGCCCAACAACAATCACAACAGATCGTGGGTACCATTTCGAATCTGAACTTTTCCGTTGTCTAACCGCACTATTAGGAATCACTTGCTTCCGAACGACCACCCACCACCCACAAGCAAACGGGTTAGTAGAACGCTTTCACCAACAACTAAAAGCGTCACTATTAGCTGTAAGCATTTCTCAGTGGACTGACGCACTTCCACTCGTATTACTAAGTATTCGCAATGCAGTGTAAGCTGACTCTGGATACGCTGCGGCTCAACTCGTTTTTGGTACGACCCTTTGACTACCAAGAAAAATCGTGAATCCTTCATCCTCTTTGATGAACATGGATTTAACCTCCTACACGAACAGGCTTACAAACGCAATGCGTTCAGTTAAACCGGTTTCCACTCAACCACAATCAACTGATGTTTTCGTTCAACCTGACTTACGATATAGTACACACATCTTCGTACGTAGAGACTCACATCGATGACCTCTTGAATCAGCATACGAAGGACGTTTCAAAGTTCTTCAACGCGAATCTAAGTACTATATAATCGATAAGAACGAAAACAACGATAGTATCAGCATCGATTGCTTCGAAGCAGCGTATTTAGAAGGAAATCCTATTCACGTCGACTTTCCTTCAATACAATTGTACGACACAACTCCCACATTTATAATGCCTCAACCGACAGCCGACACACACGTTGATACTTTGACATTATCAGAAAATAAACTTAAAACAACGCGTTCTGGAAGAAGAGTAAGATTTCCAGAACATTTGGACGATTACTGCACGTAAAATACAAGTTTACGTTTTATATCGTCTCGATTTACCCTTGTACTATATATAATTCTTTTTTAAAAAAAATCTGAATTGAATATGATTATTTCAAAAAGAAAACAAAACAAAAAAACGATATTATAAAAATCCTTTTTTTAAGCTATTAAGTGAGCGTGAGTTTATTTTCTGTTTTCTTTGCCCGCTTTGTGTTTTCACGCGCGAGCGAGTGTATTTCGTCATTCACTTACATATTGCTTTTCTTTTCCAGTACGGCTGGAAAAGACGATAAAAAGAAAGATGAAGTTTGCGAGAAACGAAAATCTTCATTGTACTTTTTCATTTTTTACTATATTGTACATCATGGTCCCTTATAGTAAGGAGAGACGACCAGACGCTTCTAAACCTAGCAAGCTATCAGACGAGTGTTTACCAACGAAAAACTCGTTGAGTTTAAACTTCTGGCTGGCCACATCTTAGGGTCATCACTACTCCAATAGGGAGTGAGTGATCTGTTGCGGTAAATAAATCCCCAAAATAAATAGCTCTGTAAGATTTCGACATTGGACACATCTAGCTGAAGGCGCTCGGTAAAGCATCCGCACCAGATAACGTGTGGGAACGCCATGCTCAACATCGACCGCATTCGCTAGCTGGATTAGTTTAGACGGTCCTCGATATATCGATAGCTTATCAAATATATCAAATATATACCTCCTCGCTTCTGTCTTTTGATTTCACTTGGTGGGTGCGCTTCATATTAGAAGGTGTTATTGATTAAAGCGTTGTCAAACTCCTAATACCTGTGGCATCTTCATGCTCAAAAGCGAACCCTCAATAATATTTTGGTATTACGCAGCAAAGGTCATTATCAAGAAAAGAACAAGATCCATACTTCATCGAAAACCTAAAATATATGGAAATGATTACATCACATACCAGTGCGTTAACCAATTTAAATATGTGTGTGGCCACACATACATAAGAAGGAGTAATCGTGATCTCCAAATTATGTTGTGTGAACATGTACTTAAATGGCTGCAGAAACAAATAAACTTAAATGATCCAATAAGAATGGAGGATAAACATCTATTGCCAAACACAGTTAAAACAGGTCATGCGCTTGATGTTAATTCGGCATTTGTGGTATTGTGCAAAAGTGTTAATTGGCGTATGCTAATATTTATTGAAGCCTTAACCATACGAAAATTCAAACCATTTTGTGTATTCAAAAGCAGTTTGTTTCTATCCTAAATTTGACTTAGTATTATTAACGTATTAGACAGAGTTATGAGGTTTTCAACTGTTTTCACATTATATTATTTATTATCGTTGTCTCCACTTACCCTCTATTTCTAGTCTAGTTGACCTTTTATTTTACGTACAAATGTCATAACAAGTATATGTGTGATCATATTGTCCAAAATGTATTGCGCTAATATATCACACAGTTCAGATAATCTTCCTCTTTTTCATACATTATCGAAATTTATGAAAGGGACTAATTGATTCAAAATTCTTAGTTAGCAAACAACTTTGAACAAGTACCAACAGACTGGAAAGACGGACTTCTGATCAAGATACCAAAGAAAGGCGATCTCGGCAACTGTAATAACTACAGGGGAATCACCCTTCTTTCAGTACTAAGAGATGTCTACAACAGGGTATTGTCAATCAGGATGAAGGACTTACTAGACGTTAAACTTCGAGACCGACAGGCAGGATTTCGTAAGGAAAGATCGTGCACAGACCAAATCGCAACTCTACTGATCATTGTGGAGCAATCAATTGAATGGAACTCATCACTCTACATCAACGTCAGTGACTACGAAAAGCATTTGACAGCATGGACAGAACAACACTATGGAAGCTAATTTGACACTACGGTGTGCCTCAGAAGATAGTCAATATCATACAGAATTCCTGTGATGGATTAAACTGCAAAATTGTGCATGCAGGACAGTTGACAAAGTTGTTTGATGTAAAGACCGGTGTCAGGCAAGGTTGCCTACTCTCACCCTTTCTCTTTCTCCTGGTGATCGACTGGATCATGAAGACGTAAGCATCTGAATGGAAGCACGGGATACAGTGGACATCTAGGATGCAGTTGGACGATCTAGACTTCGCAGATGAAATGGCTCTTCTATCGCACACACAACAACATATGCAGGAGAGGACGACCAGTGTAGCAGCAACCTCAGCAACAGTAGGTCTCCATATACACCAAGGGAAAAGCAAGATTCTCCGATATAACACAGCATGCACCAATCAAATCACAATTAACGGAGAAGATTTGGAAGATGTAAAAACCTTTACATATTTGGGCAGCATCATTGGTGAACACGGTTGATCTGATGCAGATGTGAAGGTGAGGATCGGCAATGCAAGAGCAGCATATTTACAACTGAAGAACATCTGGAACTCAAAACAACTGTCAAACAACACCAAGATCAGAATTTTTGATACAAATGTCAAGAGAGTTCTACTGTATGGGGCGGAAACCTGGAGAATCACGAAAGCTATTATCCAGAAGATACAAGTGTTTAATAACAGTTGTCTGTGCAAAATACTTTGGAACCGTTGGCTAGACACTACACTATCAGCAACAAGCTACCACGGGAGAGAACAAACCAGATTTCGGCGTAGTAGGAAGTGCTGGAAGTGGATAGAACGCACATTGAGGAAAGCATCGAACTGCTTTACAAGACAAACCCTTACATGTAGTCCTCAAGACGAAAGGAGGAGAAGAATAAGATCAAAGAACATATTATGCCGGGAAATGGAGATGAGAAAAATGGACAAGAATTGAAAGGAACTGGAAAAGAAGGCCCAGGACAGAGTGGCATGGAGAATGCTGGTCGGGCGGCCTATGCTCCATTAGGAGTAACAGGCGTAAGTAAGTAATATGAATTCATTTGATTTTGTACTTTCTCATAAAAGCTTCTTACAATTATTGATATGTAGTAATGTGTAACAGTGAGATATGTTATAATGTGATATATATATATATATATATATATATATATATATATATATATATATATATATATATATATATATATATATATATATATATAAAGAAGAGTAGATGGTCTCATTTCCGAAAACGTCCCAAAGAATTTCAAACTAAGACATAATGGTTGATATGTAATTAATACCAGGTATCCCGCTGACATTTCTCAATCCTTCAAAATTCTTGGCAGGCAAAACACATCGAATCTTTCCGGTTAACCGAATCAGTAACAACGAACAAACTTAAACCTGATTTATGCATCTAAAAAAAAAGACAGTAATCAACTTTTTATTAATTTGGTTAACTCACTATCTTGACTCATTTCACCTGGAACCACTTATTCCATTAGTATTATTATTATTATTATTATTATTATTATTATTATAATACTAATGTTTATTCTGTTATATGGTCGTCGCTAAACTAATCATTCCCTTTATACCAAATGTATTCTATCATCCATAGGCTTTATTGAATTCATTCAGTTCTTTAAAACTAAGTGAACTCTTCAAATCTTATTTAGTTATTGAATAACTTATCATATCAATTTCTAAGTCTAAACAATCACCAACTCATAACTAAAATGTATTTTATACCAATTTTCAATTGATCTGTAACTTGTACTAACTGTTCACAACTTATCATAAGATCAATTATATCGGTTTCCGGATTTCATTTATTGAATCCCTCCCCCTCCCCCCCCTATTGTTTGAATTCTATCCTAAAATGACATTACTGCTACTCTTGCATATATATATTTGTACATTTCTGATGATGGCTGTGTCAGTTTTTCAAGTTTCAGCTCCGTACAGTAGGACTGTTTTGACGTTCGTATTGAAGATTGTGGCTTGGATGTTGACATACAGTTGTTTTAATTTCAATATGTGCTTTAATTGTAGGACTTCGGCACTTTTCTTGCCAATCCTAGCCTTTACGTCTGCATCAGATCTTCCTTGTACATCGATGATGCTGTCCAGGTACGTGTCCTATTTGAGGATGCTGTTTTTACTTTGTGTATACTGTCTGGTCCTGCTGCTTTCCCACTCTTGACTTGTCTAATGGTCATATTGATTTCTCCCATTATTTGTGAGGTAATATTCATTTCGATTTCTGTTTACGCTGCTTTAATGTCTAATAGGTCTATTCAGGCCCTATTCAAAGCAGTGGAATCCAGTTTCACGCGCGTTTCGTCCTATTTGGGACTCATCAGCTGGATGTACCTGCATCCCAGAGTTGGTGTTCACTCCGGGACTCGAAACCAGTACCATTCGCGACAAACGCCCTCGCGTTATTCACTTAGCTACTCAGTCCTAAAAACTCAGTAGCCCTCACACTAATAGAATGAGAATTCTATCCACAATTCGATTAACAGTCAAAAAATTCACATTATTATTATTATTATTATTTACCACGTCACTTATTCACTCTCTTTTATTCTCAATTTGTGTATCCTTATTTTTCAACTTATACAGTAGCTCGCCCATGATAGAAACTCTGTTCAATCTAAACAATCTCGAGTCACTGACTGGTCGAAAATTGAATGCTACCACTAATTTCAATACTATCGATCAGAGTTTCTGGAAACCTAATTAATGAGAAACTCATTGTTACTTTATATCTGTCATTACATTTGATTGTTTGAGTCGGTTCGTCCATACCCTTAGGTAATTGTAATTGTGCACAAAGTAAAATACTCGATAGTTTTTCATGTATTATTCAGTATTCCATAGGATTCTTATCAATATTACACCACGTTCAAGTTGCCTAAATCAACTGACTGAGTTAATGAGACAGTGTATGACATAGCAAACCAAATCAACTGTAAGGTTTAAACAAATAGTCAATCATTAATATGAAGTGGTTAGTGAGATGATAAGAGCAAGACTAATCTATGCTTAGTCAGGTATATATTTTGAATATCATTTTTCTTACTTTGATTGTTACCGAAGTTAGTGTGTAGATCTAACTAACGTGATATGCTTACAACCTATTACTCAGTAATAGATGTGTTTGCACGAATGCGTAAGCATCTTATCTGCCGTTTGCGTATATTGGTATAACTAGGGAGAGAATTGAGCATATTTCTCACAATGGAAAGCTTATAGTCAGTGATAAATTCCAAAATAGACCTATTGAAATCATACATCGCGAACACTTAACCTCTAAACCACTTAGCCAGAATGCAATGGTGTTAATGTCTAACTTCAACTAATCCACGAAATTCAGCGACACATCCACCATTGTCTTCAGTGAGTTACTATCCCACAATAGACCTGGTTGAACTCCACTGGTCACTGCTTCTCACTAGAACTCCAGGATATACCTCTTGAAGACAGTCACTGGTGAGCATATGTTGATTATTATCAGGAGTTTTGTGGAGATTGTAGTAATTTCAATGATTAAGATCATGAGTCAGTTGAAGTTAGACCACCATGGAAAACCTAGAAGCACTGGACGGCCGTTTCGTCCTATTATGGGACTCCTCAGCAGTGCGCATCCACGACCTCGCCCCCTGCGAGATTCGAACCCAGGACCTAATGGTTTCGCGCGCGAGCACTTAACCTCTAAACTACTGAGCCAGAATGCAATGGTGTTAATGTCTAACTTCAACTAATCCACGAAATTCAGCGACACATCCACCATTGTCTTCAGTGAGTTACTATCCCACAATAGACCTGGTTGAACTCCACTGGTCACTGCTTCTCACTAGAACTCCAGGATATACCTCTTGAAGACAGTCACTGGTGAGCATATGTTGAGCAATTTCAGAAGGGGTTTTGGTGGATATTATAGTAATTTCAATAGTTGAGATCGTGAGTCAATTGAAGCTAGACAAAAAAAATTGTCACCGTTTTTAAAAATATCATTATTAAGTTTTCTACCTGATTAACGCAGAATACAGCGCACTACAACTATGACACTCGAACGTATAGGATCCCACAGTCACAAATCTGAAGACCGAAGAAGTGCCTGTTGGGTATGTACAGAAAATCATGGGTTTTTATAGGTATTGGCGTTTGTTATATCAATATTATAATTCAGCCAATCTGCAAAGAGCTATGTTATGCTACTGTCTAATAGTAGCATTCCTCGATGATATTCTGGAAAGTTCCATCATGTTCTGATTGGATGGAGACAATTTGGCACCTTTTGGGCCTCTGGAGGCTCCGTCGTAATTCTCGGAAGCCGTTCCGACAATTATTGATATATCCCTTTCCATCTGTTACAAGTTAAAAAATCACTCTATGCTTAACACGTTTAATAGTAAACCATTCGAATTACAAGATTTCTGTATTCTTCAATTAGAGCATATCAGACGAGAATTGAAGTTTGGATTTCAATGTTATGACTCTTAACTAACGTGATTACACATTGCAAATATAAAATCATAATTAATAAACTGAGATACCTTTGACAAGTGTAGTGTGTACTACTGATATCGACAAATGTAAGTAGTATGTATCACCAATCGAATGTGGAATGCCTGGTGATAGAAGGTTGGGAAAATCGAAGAGAAAAGAACGAGAACAGAAAGTGATTGGTATCGAACTAAAGAAACAACAAAGTTTGAGACAATTGACGGGTATTTGCTGTATGATTCTCAGATTTTACCAATATATTCTGTAGAACTGTATTAAAACACACTTCGTTGTCCCCATCTATGTTCTCGTTCACTACACAAGTAGTTAAGTCATACATTTATGAGAAATTTAATTGTGATTCATGAACAGTAAGAGATATGGTAAAAATTGATATCATGAGTTAGTTGAAGATAGATGACCATGGAAAACAATAGGACGAAACGGCCGTCCAATGATTCCAGGTTCTCATTTTCATAGAGATTGGATGCCATATATTAAAATCGTATGTTGGAGAAATGGCCATAGAACACCTAGCGGTTCCTCACAGTCGAGTAGACGAAAGAAGATATTTTGTGCTTTCGACCCATCACCACTTGCCTATGGAATTCTCTATCCCATATGCGGCGCTATAACGGAATCATAACATGAAATTTGGAACTGTTAAGAGAACGAGTAAAGGCCCTTTTCAGGGCCACCCACAATTTGATTTAAATTCTTTTGTTTCAATGCCTTATTTCCATGGCAAAGGTTAAGTGATGAAGCTATCAAAATTCATTTAAGATTAATAATTATTATGTGATTATCGCCCACGTATTCGTAAACGCTTTTTAAGCTTTATCAAATATACGGTTTAAGTAAACGATTTCGTATAGGAAATGTCATCTAATGAACACTAATATATCTAACAAAAATAGTACATACGAAACTTATTCAGAATGTTTCAATGTTTTATCATATAGTTACGATAGACGAATGTAGTACTACCAGTACACTAGTACAACGACATTTTTTCTATGGGAAAGGTCAAATGAATCAACAGTTGACCTCTCTCGTCGACTGAATTCTCGGGCATTGACCTCCTACCAGGAGGTCCACTTATCGACTTAGAATACGCAGATGACATAGAACTGTTTGGTAAAGACGCTGATAAAATGTAGAGTCTTTTGATAGCACTGAACAACAATGCTAGGATGTTTGGGATGCGCTTCTCTCCCTCCAAAAGCAAGTTGTTGCTTCAGGACTGGTCTGCATCAACACCTGAACTAAGGATAGGGAGTGAGGTAGTCGAACGTGTAGACAACTTCACTTATCTTGGAAGTCTGATCAGCCCTAATGGGTTGGTGTCTGACGAAATCTCAGCACGGATTCGAAAAGCTCGTTTTGCTTTTGCCAACTTACGTCATCTATGGCGAAAGCGAGATATCCGTCTATCAATTAAGGGTCGAGTACACTGCGCGGCGGTTCGTTCCGTTCTACTATATGGCTGTGAAACATAGCCATTAAGAGTAGAAGATACTCGTAAGTTGCTAGTATTTGATCACAGATGTCTTAGAAATATTGCGGGTATCTGCTGGGATTACCGGGTAAGTAATAGTAAGGTTAGGCGCAGGGTATTAGGGAATGATGGTAAATAAGTTGATGAGGTTATGAATCTTCATCGACTGAGATGGTTGGGCCACGTGTTGCGTATGCCTGAACACCGATTACCACGATGCGCAATGCTAACCGGAGTTAGGGATAATTGGAAGAAAGTTAGGGGCAGCCAAACCAAAACGTGTCATCAATGCTTGAAGTCACTAACTTCTGATCTGAGCCATGTTGATAGATGAAGACTACCTAGTTGGGGTCCGCGTGACCATTGTAACCAATGGTTGGAGACTCTTGGTGACATGGCTCAGAATCGATCAAATTGGTGTCGGTGTATACACTCTCTGTCTTGATTTAGACAAAGCGATTAAAATCGCTTCATATCTTTCTTTCTATGAACTAATTCTTTCTTCCTGTACTATGTCCTTATATGCAATCTTTCTTCTATATATTACCACCATTGAATTAATTACTTCTATGAATCCGGTGTTCATCTTGTTGTGCTAATGAGTGAGGTATGGCAACTTGGATCGATGCATATATGTGCCTGGTCCTACGTTGCAGCTGACTGACTGACTGACTGACTGAACCAACATTGATGAATTCTAATTAAGCCTTAGTGATTAAACAATATAATCAATTGAGATTTATAAAAATTTCATGGATTAGTTAAAGTTAAACATGAACAGATTTTCCATGATGCTCTAGCTTCCAATTGACTAATGATCTAATCTGTTCCATCCAAGTTTTGATTGAAAATGTTAACTTTTTTTAAAAAGGGAAATACACCAACTTCATTTCACTACCATGCAATACTCCTGTAACAATGTCATTGCTTTATTTTTCTAATCCATTAAAAGCGGTAATTGTTTTTTACCTGAGACATTCCTTTGACGTTGAGCTGTTTAACATGATGAAAAGAAGAAAAGACTACTTGTATGTTGTGTAAGTAAAGTAGTCATATAAATCGGTTATTGTTCTGCTCATCAAATAGGCTTAATACTAAAAACTGTATGTACATCATATGTGAAAAGGATTCATTTCATGTTAAACCTGAAATAGCCAATATTGTTGAACAACCATTTTTCACAAGTATTGGAATATATTGGTTACATAAAGTGTAAGAGTACAAGCCTATCTTTGATGAAATAAATTTCTATCTCAATTAGACAACTTCATACAAACAAAGTCAATTGTCGTTTAGTCCTAGTATGGGACTCTTCAGCAGTGCGTATCCACGATCCCGCCCCCCGCGGGATTCGTACCCGGGGCCTATCAGTCTTGCGCCATGAGCTTAACCAACTAGACCACTGAGACGGCATCCAGCGGTGTTAATGTCTAACTTCAACCAATCCATGGTGGTCTAGCTTCAATTGATTCATGATTTCAACTATTGAAATTACCAATTCTCTACAAAACCCCTTCTAATAAAGTCAATTGTATCAAATGACATTTGGGTACACACATACGTACATCTTAATTTCAATATAATAAAAAATGCAGATCTACTTTTATTTACTAAACGTCAAAATGATAAGTTTTACTATATTGAAACATTCTTATTACATTTTGTATGTACATACAATTTTTAGTGTTAAGCCTATTTAACGAGCAACACAATAACCCATTGACATGACTACTTTACTTACACAACATATAAGTAGTCTTTTTTTCTTTTCATCATGTTAAATGGCTTGTAGTGGCTGTGCTTCGTTGACCAATCACCCTTGTAACTGTAATTGTATAATCCCCTCAACGGTAGTTGAAATCAGAAGGCAAAGAGAAGCAGCTACTACAATTTCATTAACAGGTAACTCAAATCATAGAGCAGAGAGGTGAATGTATCAGCGAACCGTCAATGTGTCAAGTGTTAAATATACATGTATATACATGTATATGTATAGAAAAATGAATGGATTATCGAATAGATTAAGCGGCTAATAATAAGGTTAATGGGATGAATATATACGTGGGCAGTCAACAATATTCAAGCATACTTATTCATACAATCATAACAATAATAAAGGTAAAATAAGTTATTATAGTGCAGATGACTTTGTCCATTTAATAAGTTAACAAAAGGGCTTAACCGAATTAGATGAAAGCAAACTCAATTGAACGTGAGGTGCTATAGGCACAACTACAAAGAATGTACAGTTGACCATAAAATGTAAACAAACTAACAGTAGTTTGGTAATTTCGACACTAATCATCACCCATAAATATTGAATTATTTCATATAGTGAAGAAACCTGGTTAGTTTCATTCTGCTTAAGAATCAAAGATCATAGTAGTAGCACATACAAGTTATCCTTCGTTGTAATTTCAACAACATGTAAAATCCTTGGTGTACTTCTCACTTTTGTGTGGTTCATTCAAGACTCTCAGTCAAATACACCTATCAAACTAAGCGAAAAGTTGTCTGGAAGTGACCCAATATGGTTTGATCTTCAACATATAAAGACACATACTAAAACTAGATTTTAGCAACAACCCCCAGAAAATTATTCAAATTTAAGGAAGGGTATGAGGCATTTTGAGCAAGATTCAGTGAAGGATAGTTTATAACTTCATTAGAGTTAAGTGAACAATACCTATATCTGTTCTTAATACATTGATTATACGTCGGGCATGCTCGACGTGATTGGAAGCGTAGATAAGGATGTTAACGACACCAAGATGTACACCTACTCATATATCTAACTCTCGTAAGCCAAATAACAAAATTTAACACAATGACACTATAATTATAGCTGATGTTAGTTTGTAATGAGAAAAAGTAATTGGAACTCAACTGACGATAATTTCATGAAGGCTGATTCCTGAACCTAACTCTTTAACGTTTAGTGAAATGATAAAATCACTAGTGATTTATTACTTTTCATAATAAATTGCATTATAACTTAACTCTATTTACTAATTGATAGATTTCCTAAGGTCGTCTCAATGATATAGTTTGACTGCATGTCATTGAATATAATAAACGATTCCACATTTGTGACAATTGACATGTTGTCTTGTGGATAAGTCACTATGGTGATGGATTAAATTGAATTTTCGGACAACCGATATATTATTGAGCCATTAGAATACAATTATGGTTCACTTAATCTAAGATTCACACACTGATTATAACACGTTCGAGTAGATTGACAATATGTGTTCTAACCTAACCAAACTTAACCTAACATAGTAAATTGTTACGGTAATGACGAACGAAATACAGTTTGACAGTCAATTAACAAATACATTCAGTTACAAGGAAAACAAAGATCGCACATTAGTAGATGGACGAGAAAGAATAACAAGTCTGATCGTCACTGACTTTCTTCCAACGCACATCTACACCAGTCAACACAGCAAGTCGAAACAACTACAACCACTTCTCCTAGAAACTTATATTTCATTGTGTTGAAAGAATAACATGGCATGACACTTGGTTTATGATGACGAATCATAATAATAATAATGATAATACCTATTTTATCTTTTACATCAACAGTCTAAACTGTTGACATTCAAATAAGTCACTTGTTTAACCTATTCCAGTAGAGTTTTTACAACGATTCATCTCAGAATGGATGATATTAGTCATTTCACTATGATTCAACAAACTAATTTAAGACAACATTTCTGAATATCAAGAGACCTAAGTAAATATCATGTAATTTAAATGATGTATATACTTAATACATAAATTGAAGTTGGAAACATTTGCTGAATAATATGGAAGATCCATGCTTAACAAAGAAAAACCTAAACAACATGTAAACAATTGATTCTTAATAAGACTTGGTTATTTCATGCATAAGTTGTCTTGGTTGAATACTTCGATTTGTTAAAGGATTAGCCGTATATAAGTTGCAACCAATCTTTCGTGTTCCAAAACACTGTAACGGTAAATAAATCCCCAAAATCAATAGCTCTGTGAGTCTTCGATATTTGATGCTGATCACATTAGTTTTAATGAACTTGTAGCGTGGTGTCGAGTTGAGCTTGACTATGAACACCGCTACAAGACTACGTGCCAATAGACCAATAAGATTCCGGTAGGCCAAAAATCAGAAGGCAGATGATAGTAGTAGTTGCAATATATTTGTTGGCGGTCTCGTGGTATCGAAAGAATACCGAGATCGTGCCAAAGGAGTACAGATGCGATCGGCAAGTAAAGATACGTGCGTAGTCGAAAACCGCGTAGAAGGAATGGGATACAATGGAAGACCGAATTGGCTGTTATTAGCACAGTTAAACAAACGAGCACAATAAAACAATCACTGGTACAATTGGTTATAATAATAATTGTTTTCATCGAACCAATCGCGTTCTGTTGACAAAAGTAGGTCACTACAAACTCACCTAGCTGAATGCGCTCGGTCACGCATTCGCACCAGATCACAAGTGGAAGCGCCGTGCTTAAATTCTCCTACAACCACTAGTCAGTTCTCGATACATTGATGGCCTATCAAATATATCTTCAAACTTCTTCTCTTCCCTTCCGATATCGTTGAGTGTGCACATTTCAATTATATAAGGTGTTGTCAAACTCCAAATACTTGTGACATCTTTAACACCAAACCTATCCCAGTAATGTGAACTTATTATCTAGAGTGATGTGATTTATATTGTATACCTCATGATTATATCCTTCAATGTGTTTAGTTAACATTTATTTTTTTATAAAACACATTTCAATCAGTAAATGTATGACCATATTATTCAAAATAGATTGTGATAATATATTGCATTATTCTGATAATCTTCATTCGATTTCACTAACCAGCTTATAAATTATCCAATCCCACTTCTCTACATTTCCATGTGTTTGTGATAGCTAATGAATCAATGTAAGGAAATATACTAATGATTATTTTGATATCTCCTCCTGGAACCATTCTAGGGTTACTGCCAGTCCCAAACCTGTATAAAGGATGAAAATTCTCATGGAAAAGAACCTTGCAAAGAAATACTAACCAGAAAAAAAAAACAATTTTAACCATTTCAACTCTAACCTAGGTGTTTGAGGGTTTTCATTCATAACAGTTATGATGCCTCACGGTGAAAGCCGAGATTCTTAACAAATCACAAGGTGGATGGGTGAGACTATAATTCATGGACGACGTTTGAGCGACGCTAACGTGACCCCGAGAACATCCACATTCTTACTGGGCTAAATGAAGGCTATGAACCAGTGTAAGATATAGGGATTACGATTTCTAGTTGATGGTTAGGGTTAGGAATTAAACTTACGGTTTTCATCACGGACTGACATCAGCTAAAATGTCAAAACTCTATTTAACCAAATGAATGAATAAATTTCGCACTTGTTATCCTAAATCTGATCGGTCCGTCCATAAACTATGGTCTTGACGGCCGATGTTCTTTCCGACAACGCAGTAATAATTAATATAGGTACATGAAACGACGATGAGGTTCAGTTTCATGAGGCTGCAGTCCATCGTAGAGAAATGACCAGAAAAAGACCTGACTATCCTGATGGTAGACCTAAACACCAAGGTCGGAATGAAAAACATGGTGTATGAAAATATCATGGGACGAAATGGATTGGAAAAAGAATGAAAATGGTGGGGGATCTGAAAATGTATGTGCCTTCAGCAAAAGGGTTATAGGTGATACGATTACCTCCACAAATGCATACACAGAGTTACATAGGTTCCACCGAACTACAACACAAAGAACCATATCGACCACATTTGCATCAATAAAACGTTCAGAATATCCATGAAAAACGTGAGGACAAAGAGAGAAGCTGATCAGATCATCACGTGATGGTAACCAATATGAAACTGAAGATAAACAACCACTGGACAACTGGAGGGACAGCACTACAGAAGTTCGATACGGCCTTTCTTTGAGATATAGTCAAGCTCAGCGAATTCAAAATGGATCTCAGCAACAGGTTCCAAGCCTCACAAGATCTAGTTTAAGAAGAGGAAACTACTATGAAGAACAACTAGAAAGGGATTAAAGAAACATTAGCTTCAACATTCCAGGAAGTGCCGTGCTGCAAGAAGCACCATTATAAATAATGAATTTACATCGATACTCTAGACAAAGTTCAGGAAAAAAACAAAAAGACAACGACCAACAAAGGCAGCACAGGAGCAGAGAAAACCATGTCACACGCAGAATACAAAGAAGCAAACAGACGAATGGGTGACAGGAGAAACGTTGAAAGAGAAGGAAATATGAGGCAACTATATGATACAACGAAGAAAATTGCGGGGAACTATTGTAATAAAAAGTGATCAGTGAAACATAAAGAAGAGAAACCAATTATAAACTCCATAGTAGTGAAACAGATGAGTAAAAAACTTTGAATAAGGCCTGAATAGACCAAACTTACTAGACTTACTGAACGTCAAAGCAGCGTAACCGGAAATCCTTATTGATATTACCTCACCAATAATGGGAGAAATCAATATGACCACCAGATAAATCAATAGTGGGAAAGCAGCAGGACCAGATAGCATACAATCTGAGTCACTGAAATCAGATATAGAAGTAACTGCTAAGCTGCTCCACATTCTGTTAAGAAATATTTGCGAGGAAGAACAAGTACTGAGAGACTAAAAAGAAGGAGACCACATCAATATACTAAAGAGATCCTAGTGTTTCGAATAATGAGGTTCTTACCACAAACTACACTGCCACGTCATGCTTAGAGGGCAACTAATATATGCATAACAACTAAAAAATGATGTCAGATAAGGCTGCTTACTATCTCCCTCTTTCTTTCTTCTGGTGGTTGGCTGGTTTATGAAGACCTCCACATCTTGAGGGAAGCACGGAATACAATAGAAGGCTTATTTCGTTTTTTTCACTAGCGGACTAATCAACTCTATGTTATTCGCTAAATCAAATTTGTAAAACATTCTACTTATTCATACAAGTTATGGCGTTTCTAGATTTGAAGGTCACAAAGTAAAAAGAATCCACATCATCCTACGATATTCACCGTTATTGCTACTCTACAAACATTGATAGAAAGAATTAATTGTATGAAACGTGAGCGGTGAAAAATGAACCAAGTTGGAAATCCTTTAGTAATCTGAAAATTTATCATCACTCTGAGATTCAATAGATGAAATAGACCGCCACAATATCTTTGGGTCATCTAGAAGTCCCGAGATTTTTGAGACAACATTCAGTTGTGTTGAATTATCACTTTGTATTGCACTTCAAAACTTAATACAATGAGCTAAACATTTAACATTTATGTCTCCCCCTGTTATTACGCGTCTGTAGACCAGAAATCATCAGCAATAATCTAGTCTGGCAGAGAACGATCCAGCTTTCAAATGGAGACGGATGATCGGCAGCATAGGGTCGGAGATACCTGAATATTTATGATTTATAAAACTCCTTCATACTTTTCTATGTATGATTTCAATAGGTCTATTTTAGAATTTATTACTGAAAATAAGCTCTCCATTGTGAAAAATATGCTAAATTCTCTCCCTGGTTATATCAATATACGCAAACGGCAGATTAGATGCTTACGCATTCGCGCAAACACATCTATTACTGACTATTTGTTTAAACCTTACAGTTGATTTGGTTTATTATGTCATACACTGTCCCAGTAACTCAGTCAGTTGATTTGAGCAACTTGAGCGTGATGTAATATTGATAAGAATCCTACGGAATACTAATTATGACATGAAAAACTATCAAGTATTTTACTTTGTGCACAATTACACTTACATAAGATTATGGATAAACCGACTCAAACAATCAAATGTAATGACAGATATAAAGTAACAATGAGTTTACCATTAATTAGTTTTTCAGAAACTCTGATAGATAATACTGAAATTATTTGAATCTTAGTTTACTTATATCGAAAGTGCTTCTAGAAATCACCTATATCCCGAGCTCCCAAATTTGAGGAAAATTCGACGCTGTTTAGAGAAGCCAATATCGTAAACTTTGGGGAAATGGCTCAAAAACCCCGAAATTTCCCCAGACCTAGAGAAATTTCCCAATATTTTCCCTTCAACCTTGGTGAAGGTCATTTGACTTCGAGAGTTTCTCCAAAATACCTCAAAATTGGTAGCTCGGGATGTTAACAAAACCATAGTGAAAACATAAAGCAACATCAGTGATGGAAAAAATAGATTTTATGAATGAAAATTATGATATTGAATTCTTTTAATAACAAAGTTTTAATCTCGAGTTGTCAATGAACAGACAATATCTAACGATTAAGTGAGTATTGCAAAATAAAATCCAAAATATCTGAATCAACATCATATTTATCACAACATTCTCTCAAAAGGTCTTCATTTTGTGGAATCTTTGCTGCAATCTTGCATTTTCTTCTAAGTACATCCAATAAATGACTCCCACTTGGCATATACAACTCTTTATAAATTGTCTCCAGTATCTTTTTCCATTTCTCATTGTAATCAACATAGTGTTGTTCACGAGTTCTACCATTCATCTTCAACTGTGGATAATCAAACAGTTGACTATTCGGCTCAAAAACACTCAAATAGGTGACCAATCGACCAAATATACTACTCAACTTGTCACTGACTGAAGGTCGAGATGAATTCGTCAAGTATTCACAGTCAGTGTGATAATAAAATGGATCATTGGATATTTGACGGTACAACCTCCGCAACTCAATCAATTCATCCAAATCTTCGAAAAAAACTATACACACTGATCGCACCATTCGACTGGCAATCTCATGTGCGATTCGTGTACGGATAAATCTAGCTGTCAAGTCCTCGAAACACTGACTGATATCTAGTTTCAGAGGACGCACCAAACCAACGTTATTTATAGGTCTGATTGGATGTTCCAAATCACGATGCTTCGTCGCCATGTGAAACACATACAGTTTCGAAACCCAACTACCAGTGATACGCATTGCTTCAATTTTATCACGTTCGTCTGTTAACCCATACTTATCCATTAGATCGCTTCTCAGTATCGCACTTGCATAACTGTCTCTCAACAACCCACACGGAGCAAATCTGTTCTCTTGGAAATAATTAACAACAGCAGCAACCATCACTCGAATACATGCATCTGTCATTTCAGCATCGATCACATCCATCATTTCACAACTGCTGGCAAGATTGTCAACAGTCCAACGGCCATAGTACCAGGCACCATCTTGACGATTCTCTACTACTCTGTCAGGTGAAAAGACATTTTCGACAGATGTTTCTTCATCAAAAGAATTTTCTTCATTTGAATCGGAAGACTCGGGCACTTCTGCAAGTAGTCCAGCAAGAATCGCAGCACTGGCAGCATTCGCCAGCCATTTTCGAAGAGGTTTGGAAACCGATTCACCAACATTTTTGTAGACGTATGCAGATGCCGTTGCGGCGAACTTCACCCAGGCATTCTTAACAGGTATGGAATCGTCTGTGTTCGACTCAGGCATCATGTTCTTGTCAAGCATCAGGATGAATCGAGTGTCGAGATCAGATGAAACAGTGAGAGATAACTCAAAATCGAAATCGCCATCTACATTTCGTAATCGATCGGACAGAATGTATCCCAAATCATTAACCAAATTTGTTAGTGAGTTTTTCAAATCTTCAGTCTTCTCAACCATGTTCTACAAAGGAAGTTCGAAATTAAGACTATAAGGGTGTGTATATTGCTATATTTAAATTGGTAGGAAGATTTGTGGAAACTTCTGATGATTTATTACAAGATACTGAAGAATGGTGACTACCTAATCACTCTAAATTACCGATTAAGCTAACATTTCGGTTAAAATGAAAGTGTTTGGAATTTTCATTCAGTGAATTACTTTCTAACATTCACTATATCCACCTTCAAAGGAAGAACACATGTACATGTGGAACTGTTATGTTCTTTATAACATGAGTACTAAATCTAGTATGAGAATCTCATCTATGATGCACGTATAGGATGTGGTTAACACTCAACATCAAATATGGAGGCAATATCACGACTAACGAGAATCATAGCTTTTCATTCTTCAAATCATCACTATAATCAGTCGTTGCTAAATGATTGTAAACAATTGGGACTGATCCTATGCAGATATGTGACATTTTACGGTAGACTCAATATTAATTTAAACACAGATTAGGTCACAAGAAAGACGTAATTCAATAAAGAAATTCTTCACAACCAACTCATTTTTAAATTTTAACAATACTCTATATGTGTAATGAATTTCAAATTTATCAACAATTTAAATATTCTTGTACTAAAGCTTATGACTAAATGACATTGTCTTATCGCTCCGTATACGACGTACATATATCAACAGACACTGACTGGTTAACAACAACTATAAGAAGTTATACTTTAAGTCGCATGAAATGAGAAACCTGCTTTTCATCAAATATCCCAATCGAAATTGGTAGGCGCTTTAAAATATTAATTTGAGTATGACCTAGGTCATATATTGGTTACATATTTCTAGTTAAATATTCAAAGATAATTCAGTGGATATAAGAGATTCGGTACAGAAAAAGCTGAGTTAGCGACAATGTCACTAATGAGAAAGACAAAATAAATAGTATTTACTGGAAATCCCCATCGATGGGGATCAGGACATAACCTAAAGACAAATCTGACGACGCGAAAAAAGGAGAAATTTTGGCGCATTTCTCCATTTTTTAACGCTTATTTCGTATCGGAATATTATTATTCCGAAAGGAATTAACTTCATTTCTCTTTAATTGATTGCTTGGGGCGTTGTACATGATCATATATAAACCACGCCGTACTTGTCATTTCCTTACAGATGAGCTATCGTATTGCTGTGGATCCGTGAAAGAACTTATTAAAGATCTGACAATATTCCGGGCAAAAAAAACGTCATTCGAAAACAGATACTAACATTGAAATCCGAAACGACGACAAAACTGTGCCATACGGACAACCTTCAGCAAACGATGGGTGGCCTTCAGATTAGCTGATTAGAATGCAACCTTCGGATTTGTGTAGTATGGACGAAAGGACAACGGCACACGTTATTCTTTTCTAGTATGCTTCTGTGAGAGTTTAGTCGTTTCTTTAATGAATGAATTGAGGGTGCGAAAACCACTGCTTCCGGTAACAAATAAGGAAGCGGTAAATGAATTCCAAAAATAGATAGCTCTGTAAGTTTTCAACATTCGATGCTGACCACATAAGTTTTATGGATAAATCTAGCTGAAGGCGCTCGGTCATGCATACGCACTTGATGGGTACGCTTCATATTAGAAAGTGTTAATGGTTAAAGCATTGTTAAACTCCGAATACCTGTGGCATCTTCATTGGTGAGCCTGACGTGATGTGGTACACTGAATTGCAAACGGTGAGTCTTTTCCTTTTTGAGATTTTATATGTCATTGCCTTATTTTACTTTTTTATGCATTATGCTATTTTTTCCTGTGTTTGTGGATATACATATATATTCCTCACTCATCCATTTTCGTTCTTGAAATATTAATATGACTGATCAGACACCTAAGGTACTCAAGTTGAAGACTATTGCCCCACCTTTCTTCCAACTAATGCCTTTTTGGCCAAACAATATCGAAGCCTGGTTCTACTACGCAGAAGACGACTTCTACGAGCACGGCGTGAAAGACACACGTGCACAATTCCTCGCAGTAGTCAAGGCACTACCACGCGAATTCAACAGGTACGTAACACCTTGTATGTATACCAGTGATGTTTCTGACCCATACGAAACCCTCAAACATGCCATCCTTAAACGCGGACATCTAACCGGTCGACAAAGTTTAGACCAACTCCTTAACAACATCGACCTGCAACACGGTTCTGCTACAGACATGTTGCAAAGAATGAGAGAGGTTATTGGCCAAAGAACCTTCGATGATGGCCTATTCAAACAGCTTTTCTTATCAAAACGATCTCAGCAGATGCGAACTGTGCTGCTCTCGTTTCAAAACAACGCCGTAGACGAAATGGCTGCATCTGACGACCGCATACTCGAAATCACTAAATCATCTAACGCCAAGGTTTTTTCTCTCATAGAAAGCCTCAAAGCACCCAGAATGACATAACAGAGTTATGTCATACACCTACGCGTTATCTCAAACTCCGTATCGACCGTAAACGTTCACTTACGCCGCGAAGAAGCCCATCACGTAGTTGGTCTGATTCTAGACCTCGAGAGACGGAAAATTCCAACTGGTGCTGGTATCATAACCAGTATGGAAAGTCCTCCAGAAAGTGCAGAACACCCTGAAATTTTCTCAACTCAAAATCGGTCGACACGAAAAATACTTCGGAAACTTCCAAGTTGGCACACGTTAACGGCATCCGTAGCCGGTGAACACAGCCGTTTATTATATGTCACAGATGTGATAACGAGAGTTCACTACCTCGTCGATAATGGCCCAAAAGTTAGCGCCCTTCCAGCAAATTCTACCTTCCGGCTTCACAAATCGGTTTCAAATCTACAGATGGCAAACGGAAAGCCAATCGCTACGTAATGCAAAAGGTACGTTTATCTTAACGTGAGTTAACGCAAACTCATTCACTGGATTTTCGTTGTTGCGGATGTTTCTATGCCAATCATTGATATGGGCCTTCTACAGCACTACAATTTATTCATCAATACGCGGAAACGGAAGCTAGTAGACGGAAATGCTAATTTATCTGTTTGCCTGACTTCTTTTTCTGGTTGCAGATTATTTCCAGTCACTATTAAGCAAACGATAGACCCATTCTATCAACCACTACTCGATAAGTATTCTGGCATTTACCAATCGCAACAGAAATCCCCGTGTGTAACCAGCAACGCTACACATCACATCACGACTACTGAACCACCTGTTTTCTCTAAAACACGCCGACTGACCCCCGAAAAGTTAAGATTGGCGAAAAACGAATTTGACCATATGATAGACTTAGTAATCATACGACCGTCAAATAGCCCATGAGCATCTCCGTTGCACATGGCCCCTAAAAAGGACAGCAACGATTGGCGTTCAACTGGTGACTATCGGCGATTAATTGCAAAAACCATTCACAATCGTTAACCGTTGCCTCACATTCACCATTTGACAGCCACCTTGAAAGGTACAACTGTTTATTGGAAAATCCACTTGGTTCAAGCAAATCACCGAATTCCCATGGCTGCTGACGATCTTCCGAAAACCGCTATTATATGGCCCTCCGGACTCTATGAATTTTTGCGAATGACTTTCGGCTTAAGAAATGCTGCTCAAACCTTCCAATATTCATCGATGACGTTTTTAGAGATCTCAACTCCGTACGTGCGTATGTTTATGTCTGCCTAGTAGCAAGTCCGGACAGAGAATCTCATCTCCAGCATCTGAACCTTGTATTCGATTGACTATAATTACATGGCGTTACTGTAAACATTCAGAAATGCCAAATCGGAACCGACTCCTTATACTTCCTGGGACACGCGATCGATGCGCAAGGTATCCAACCCATTAGAACAAAAGTGGCGGGCATTCTGGATTACCCAGAACCGACTATTATCAAGAAATTACGCACGTTTAACGGCCTTGTAATTTTTTATAGACGGTTCTTACAAGTGATTCTGTTATGAACTATGTTGAAGGGCATAATCTTTTTTCCAGGGAACGACTTGGTTTTCGGAGAGGCTTATAGTGCTTGATAAATCTTCGCATTGTAAGAGGAGATTGGGTTGCTGCAAAAGATCGGAATATTTCTGTAGATATAATCTTCATAGACCTAAGTAAGGCCTTCGATAAGATCTCCCATTCTGATCTTAAATTCAAACAGGAACGCTTTGGAATCCATTATAAAGTCGTAGATTGGATAAATAACTTTCTCCATGTCAGGAGACAAAGTGTAAGGGTTAATGAAGCTCTTTCCTCATGAGTACCTGTGAAAAGTGGAGTTCTCCAAGGTACAATCCTCGGTCCTCGTCTCTTCTTACTTTATGTAAATGAATTACCAACTGTAGCAAAATCATCCGTTCTACCATTCGCTGATTACATAAAAATTTTGAGATCCATAAACAGTATGTCAGATAGAATAGTATTACAAAATTATCTTAGCTCATTGTTGGCATGGTTAGACAGGTGAACACTTGAAGTGAATCCTAATAAGAGTGTGGTGATGCATTTAAATAACAATGATGAATCGTATTACTATAAAATATGTAGATTCGTACTATCCAAAGTAAGAAACTATAAATATTTGGGAGTCATATTAAGTAGTGATTTCAAAACCACTAGTCACTGTAAGGCTGCTGCTGCGAAAAGCTATAGGGTATTATTGTCTATTCGTAGATCTTTCCAGTATTTAGATGATGAAATGTATATATTACTATGCTCGATTTACGTGCGACCATATTTAGAATAAGGGATTCACTCAGCGTGTCCTTGCTTCAAGTATGAAGCAGATATGCTAGAAAGAGTCCAACGATGAGGTACTAAGATAGTACAAGGTCTAACTGGACTATCTTATGAAGACAGATTAAGACTCATCAATTTGTTTCCGTTATCTTACCATAGAATACGGGTGATCTAATATTGACTTATCGTATACTGAACGATGACCTTGGTATTAACATGTCCCATCCTTTACTTCCGTCTAGGACCAATCGTTTGAGAGGACATTCGAAGAAAGTTCAAAAACCCAAATCAAATAGTTTACGTCTGGAGTTTCTTTTCTTCCCGACTAGTGAATTACTGGAATTCTCTACCGGAACACGTAATATCAGCACCTTCTGTCGATATATTCAAAACGAGATTAGACCTCCACATTATTACAAACTGCGAGGATTAATATAGGTCGAAAGACTTCCTATCCTTATAACTGAAAACTGAAACTCGCCCAGCTTCAAAAAGAAGACACAGATCTTCAGCACGAGTTATCGTCAACAACACTTAAACTGAGCATCAAACAGGTGGGAACAGGTAAGGAAGCCTTACTTTGTGAAATATCTACAGATAGGGATCGCTCAATCGTGCCGAAACATTATTGATGCAACGTCTTCAATATGTTGCACAAACGTTTTCACCCAAGTGTTAATGCAACCATCAAGCTAATAGCAGAACGGTTTCGCTGGCCTGGTATGAATAAAGTCGTAAGAGAGTGGGCACGCTCCTGTTTAATCTGTCTAATGTTATTTGACATAATAAATGTCCCCAGGCTCTTTCAAAACTCCCGCCACTCATTTCAACCATGTTCATTTGCATTTGGTAGGACCTTTACCAGATTCAAATGGAT
>CAMPQF010000030.1:0-35753 GCA_946903255.1 Schistosoma spindalis
CTTTGCCAAAGTAATCATGCTGAACCATCGTCAGTATGAATGGTGAACCTCCAGTCGGAAATGAGACCTTCAGCTCAACATAGCAATATAGCTTATACAGTATACCACACATATGTAGGGTATACTGTATAAGCTATATTGCTATGTTGAGCTGAAGGTCTCATTTCCGACTGGAGGTTCACCATTCACACTGACGATGGTTCAGCATGATTACTTTGGCAAGTTTTGCTCACTGCTCATACGTAAAATTGGTTTGCTGGTTAGCCGATTTCATTGATACATTTTGCATTTTATTGATACATCTTACAATGTGTTGAAATTCGTTGTCAAACAGATATTTGCAAGAGAAATCCCACACAAAATGAATCAGCGAAATCGGTTGAGCTGTTGAAAAGTTATGGTGAAGAGTGTGTTGAGGAAATCGCTGTCTCGAGCATTTCTATAGGATTTTGACGCGCGGACTTTCTATAGCATGTTTTCGGGTCACATTTTCTTTGACAACTTTTCAACGGATTGATATTTGTGAATGGGGCGTGCTTTGTGTTACTCATCTAATTGAGTGCTATTCAATGATGTATAATATGTACACGTACATTGAGACTTGCACTTGACGATTTACACCTGCTCTTACTCGCCATGTTATATAGGGATACTACCCCTAACTCTCGGTCTGAATTGTCGGACGAATGAAAATCTCGCAAATCCAATGACTGTGATGATCTTGGTGGTGGTGGTGGTGTTGTAATAGTATTCCGACAACAGACAATGGGTTTTAAGCGTTCTTCAAGCCCTAACGCTTCAGGCTGGGCTATTTCGTTTACTACCCTACATATGTGTGGTATACTGTATAAGCTATATTGCTATGTTGAGCTGAAGGTCTCATTTCCGACTGGAGTTTCACCATTCACACTGACGATGGTTCGGCATGATTACTTTGGCAAGTTTTGCTCACTGCTCATACGTAAAATTGGTTTGCTGGTTAGCCGATTTCATTGATACATTTTGCATTTTATTGATACATCTTACAATGTGTTGAAATTCGTTGTCAAACAGATATTTGCAAGAGAAATCCCACACAAAATGAATCAGCGAAATCGGTTGAGCTGTTGAAAAGTTATGGTGAAGAGTGTGTTGAGGAAATCGCTGTCTCGAGCATTTCTATAGGATTTTGACGCGCGGACTTTCTATAGCATGTTTTCGGGTCACATTTTCTTTGACAACTTTTCAACGGATTGATATTTGTGAATGGGGCGTGCTTTGTGTTACTCATCTAATTGAGTGCTATTCAATGATGTATAATATGTACACGTACATTGAGACTTGCACTTGACGATTTACACCTGCTCTTACTCGCCATGTTATATAGGGATACTACCCCTAACTCTCGGTCTGAATTGTCGGACGAATGAAAATCTCGCAAATCCAATGACTGTGATGATCTTGGTGGTGGTGGTGGTGTTGTAATAGTATTCCGACAACAGACAATGGGTTTTAAGCGTTCTTCAAGCCCTAACGCTTCAGGCTGGGCTATTTCGTTTACTACCCTACATATGTGTGGTATACTGTATAAGCTATATTGCTATGTTGAGCTGAAGGTCTCGATTCCGACTGGAGGTTCACCATTCACACTGACGATGGTTCAGCATGATTACTTTGGCAAGTTTTGCTCACTGCTCATACGTAAAATTGGTTTGCTGGTTAGCCGATTTCATTGATACATTTTGCATTTTATTGATACATCTTACAATGTGTTGAAATTCGGTGTCAAACAGATATTTGCAAGAGAAATCCCACACAAAATGAATCAGCGAAATCGGTTGAGCTGTTGAAAAGTTATGGTGAAGAGTGTGTTGAGGAAATCGCTGTCTCGAGCATTTCTATAGGATTTTGACGCGCGGACTTTCTATAGCATGTTTTCGGGTCACATTTTCTTTGACAACTTTTCAACGGATTGATATTTGTGAATGGGGCGTGCTTTGTGTTACTCATCTAATTGAGTGCTATTCAATGATGTATAATATGTACACGTACATTGAGACTTGCACTTGACGATTTACACCTGCTCTTACTCGCCATGTTATATAGGGATACTACCCCTAACTCTCGGTCTGAATTGTCGGACGAATGAAAATCTCGCAAATCCAATGACTGTGATGATCTTGGTGGTGGTGGTGGTGTTGTAATAGTATTCCGACAACAGACAATGGGTTTTAAGCGTTCTTCAAGCCCTAACGCTTCAGGCTGGGCTATTTCGTTTACTACCCTACATATAATAATAATAATAATAATTTATATTCTGAAAAAATTATAATTACAGAATTCACGCCAGTTTACAGGCATGATCAATTTGATATAAATATCATTATATGTACAGAACAAACATGTGTTATGAGTTTTAAGTTTACTAGCTCAGTAGTTGTTTGGGTATTACAGCGATCCAATGTATCAGCCGGGAACATGTAATATTTCTTAACTGGACTGTCTGTTGATTTATAAACGATGTAATTAAGGTCATTTCGTGTGCCAGATCGATTTAATGATAAATATCTACAACTAGAGAAATTAAAACGAAAACAGAGAGCACGGAACAACAAAGCAGTAATTACCGAAATATGCCAAACAGATCTATCAAAATGCGTATGTCATGTGACACAGTGATATACTGCTGATGATATTCAAATTAGTTAAACTAGCTGGGGACGGTATTAACATAAAGTGACAGCGAGTAGGTGGTTTTATCCAGAGAATGCACTAATAAAAATGCCTAAACATTTAAAGTTCCTATAATAACACTTGTGGAGTGAGATACACTTGCGGGTGCTAGAGCATTCAATGCATTTTCGGAGGAGCAATATGCATCGATGCAACGTACAAATAATGGGAGTGATTTAATCGTACGGATATGTTCTGGTAGGTTATTCCAGAGTCTAGAAAATTTACAGGCAAAGTAATTCATATAAAGAGATGATTTAGAATAAGTTAGTTTCACAAGTGCCAAGGAATTACGGGTTTCATAATGAGGAGTCTCTGCATATTGAATTACATGATTGGATGTAAAGGATAATTTATTAAGTAGTTTGAAGAAAAAAATAAGATTTAGTTTGAGTCTCCTCTTCCATAAAGGGTCTAGCTCTAGTTTTTTACATCTAGAATTATAAGTTAAGGAACAATCAGCTCCAAGAATACGAAGTGTAAATCGTCTCTGTACTGATTCCAGCCTTAATTTATACTTTATGCGCGCACTGCTAAGAATAAACGTGCAATATTCTAGAAGAGGTCGAACACAAACTTTGTACATTAAAATTCGTGATTCATTGTTATGAAGGTTTCGAATTATGTAACCTACTAGTCGTTGTGACTTGGAGGTCTGTTTCGATATCTGTTCTGTAAGCGATAAGTCTTGGGAGTATCTAAGTCCCAAGTCTACTACTGTATGTAACCTAGTTAACATTTCTCCATTTATGGTAAGGTCTAGGTTAAGTGATGTATCGCCGAAGCATATCCATCCACATTTAGCCGTATTAAGTTCCAGTTGCCATTTTAAGCACCACTGTGCTACCTTGTTAAGCTCCAAGTTAATGCAAGTTTGCACATTTTCCAGCTCATGTGGAGAAAATGAATATACTAGTTTAAGATCATCTGCATATAGAAGGGGCTTACCTACACAAAAATTTTCGCAAATGTCATTGATAAACACTAAAAAGAGCAAAGGGCCTAAGACACTACCTTGTATTACACCACTTCTAACGGGGACAGCGTTAGACAATGAAGAGTTAATTTTAACTATTTGATGTCGATTGCTGAGAAATGATTCAATCCAATCTAGCAAAGGATTTTGAACCCCATAAGATGCAAGTTTGCCTATAAGAAGTTGGTGGTTAACCATGTCAAAGGCCTTAGAAATGTCCAGATATAGCACTAAGACTAGATATCCTTGGCTACGTAGAGAGTAGACTAAATTAAAGAAGTCGAAATGACATGTCATGCAAGATCGATTTTTGAGAAATCCATGTTGAGTATCATTGATAAAGTTTCCAGCGAGTAAATAGTTGGAAAGTTCATCACTTACAATTTTCTCCATAATCCTAGAGATCACTGGAGTAATATTTATTGGCCGATAATTGTTCATGTCAGTCTTATCTCCAGATTTATAACGTGGTATGATGTACGCGGTTTTCCAACAGTAAGGGTAAGAACCAGTTTCCATAGAGAGAGTAAACAGCTTTAGAAGAAGAAGTGGAATATCTGGACCACCGTATTTGTAGAGAAAGGATGGAATCCCGTCTGCTCCATGACCGCGCGAAAGCTTAAGGGCATTTATAGCCATATTAATTTTCTTACATGTGAAGGAGATAGATTTTATGTAGTTGCTGGTCACGCACGTATCTCTTGAAGCAGAGCCACTTGTGGTTCCTACATCATTCGCAAAAGTAGCACTGAAAAGGTCTGCCATAGTTTTAGAGTCGTATATAAAAGTGTTATTATGCTGGATGCATGGTATATCAACATTTTGAGTTACTTTAGCGCGTTTATTGAGAAGTAGAGTTAAGTTTTGTATTTTTGAGTTACTATTAAGTGCTAGTATCTCCTCATTAATGGCTTTTAACCTATGTGTCTCTTTAATTTGATTAAAAATTATTGTTGTTTGCGCAGCTGCCGTGAAGTCGTTTGACTTGAAATAACGATTCTGTAGGCGTCTTAGTTTATTACGATATTTAGCTGGTATATATAATTCGTAAGGTTTAATAAACCTGTACGTTTTAAGAGGTACAGAAGAATCTAAACAAGAGTTAACGATCAAATAGAACTCGTCGATAGTATCTATGAGATTAGTACATGAAAAAAAGTTATCCCAGTCTGAAAGTTTAATCAGTGAATGCAGGAGGTCCCAGTCGGCATGCTTAAAGTCTCTATATTGACAGGTTTTTTGAATGGGTCGGTTAGAAGAGGGATATATAGGGAGAGAGCATACTACTGTCTTATGGTCACTGCTTTCAAATTCATCGTATACCTTTACAGACAGTGGGATAATATCTCTACTAAATATTAGATCGAGTATACTATCACCTCTAGTTGGGGTACGAACCCACTGTGACCAACAGTGCATGTTAATGGTTGCCGAGAACTCCTCATTACATGACTGACAGCTACCGGTACTCCAGTTAATCCCAGGATAATTGAAATCACCAGTGATAATCTTAGCATTGAAGTTTAGAGCAGATGCATGTATGAATGCATTGATAATAAGATTATTCCCATTATTTGAGCTCTCAGGAGCTCTGTATATACATCCAAGGAGTAGACTATGATTCAGGGTGTTGACAGATATCCAGACTGATTCTGGTAAACTATTCAGGACACTATCTTCAACTCTATTAGTTGTTAGGGTATCCAAAGCATATATAATACAACCACCTCCTCGCTTAGTTTCTCTGTCACAGCGATAGAGTCTATAGTTTTGGATATTTAATTCTGAGTCAGATACTGCATGAGAGCACCATGTTTCAGTGATAAGTATGAAAGAAGGCTTGGATAGAAAGGCTAATGTTCTCAAGGCTGAAATTTTGTTCAGAAGTGAACGTGCATTGATAAGTAATAGATTTAGAAAGGGCGTATGGAGTGTAAAAAAACCGAGAGCTTCCCTATTGATGTCGTGTATTTTGGATTTGCATAGACTGTGGTTTATTATGTTTGACTGATCACATGGGCGATCGCTTGAGCAAACTGTAGTGCTAGTGGGACCAGGGATTTCTGAAGGCCAAAAAAATCATTATTTTGATAAAGCGGATTAATTTGTTGAACTTGACTAGGCGGACAGTTAAGACAAGGTTGGGTTGATGGTGAGTAACCCAGTAATCCATCTTGCCCAATCGGAAAGTGTTGAGAAAAGTTATGTGTTACTGGTATATTATTTGAAAAGTTTGATGTTGGGTAACCTAGTAATCCATCTTGCCTAATGGGAAAGTGTTGAGAGAGGTTACGTCTTACAGGTTTATTATTTAAAACGTTTGAGGGTACTCGTGAGGCTCGTTGGTTTACTGTGGTCTGTCCAGTATTAGGCCTACTTACATAACGATTGAAGTGGCCATCTTGTGAGACATTTGAACCAGGTCTGCCCTTATATCCTCCCCTACGATGCGTTGGGTAAAGCATGGTGTCGGGTAGTTTAGTCTTATTTGTATTGAGTAGGGCCATCGTAATACTTTTATTATTGGGTCTAGAACCAGAAGGTTCTGTACAAACATTCTTCTTACGTGGCATAGACTTTTTAATCTTGACAGTGTTTTTAAGAGCTGTCGCATTAGGACTAGGTATTTGCTTATGGGCTTCTAATGGTAAATTGGATACTATCGGATTAGTGTAATCAGTAGATGTACATTGCTTATCAGATGTCACTACAGGCATAATAGGTAAGTTAGCACTCTTCGTTGGCAAATCAGAGTACTGGAGAACATGAGATAGGGTATCAGTATCAGTGGATCCCGCAGCTGATGCATCGTGATTTTTTATGATCTCAACATCTATATTTTCGTTCACGGTACGCTTTTGCGTAAGTCTTTGATTGGTGGTCTTATCTGAGACTATGCGAGCGTTTCTAAACTTCGTAAGCGCGCATATCAGCCGCTCAGATTCTTTTAACTGTTCAGCTAATATATGAGAATCAAACCTGAACAAGACCGGGCACGAGTATTTCTGGTGCTTCTTAGTAAGTCGGATGCATTGGCATGGACTGTCTTGAAGGTTAGATGCTTTTAATATCGAATTCCTTACAGTTTTAATGGAGACTTTGTCAGGTATATTATAGAAAATCACGTTATTACGAGAGACTATTCGCTTGGTAACTTCACTAGCGATAAAATCGATAACAGATTCTGCTTTTATAATGTCATCAAGTTCCGCAGGAACGATGTCTTTTGACAAAAGCAGTTTTAAAGGTGATAGTGTCTTTAGTTCTTGCTTAAGATCATCATGCTTTGATAAAGAGCTAGAAAGTGACTCGACTTTAGAACGCATGTCGCTTAGTTGCTTAAACAGACTGTTTAATTCACTCTTCATATCATCGATCCTTTTTGATCTTGAGGTGGAACCCATTACTAAATTAGAAACAGAGTCGTCCAGCAGCACGTGTGGTGAAAGACCAGTCCCAACATTATCAGATACAAAAGGAGTAGCGGAGCAAGAAGAATAGGTAATAATAGAATTGTTAATATCTGAAGAGTTAGGACTTTCCCGTGCTCGTTTTTTTGACAGTCGACCCATATTGCTTTAAGTATGAATTCTAAAGCTATGTATGAGTTATAAACTAGGACTCAACGATATACAATCAATATATATTAGATAGTGTTATCGTAACGCAAACTTCAAACGTACCGCATACCGTATACTGTATAAGCTATATTGCTATGTTGAGCTGAAGGTCTCATTTCCGACTGGAGGTTCACCATTCACACTGACGATGGTTCGGCATGATTACTTTGGCAAGTTTTGCTCACTGCTCATACGTAAAATTGGTTTGCTGATTGCTTAGCCGATTTCATTGATACATTTTGCATTTTATTGATACATCTTACAATGTGTTGAAATTCGGTGTCAAACAGATATTTGCAAGAGAAATCCCACACAAAATGAATCAGCGAAATCGGTTGAGCTGTTGAAAAGTTATGGTGAAGAGTGTGTTGAGGAAATCGCTGTCTCGAGCATTTCTATAGGATTTTGACGCGCGGACTTTCTATAGCATGTTTTCGGGTCACATTTTCTTTGACAACTTTTCAACGGATTGATATTTGTGAATGGGGCGTGCTTTGTGTTACTCATCTAATTGAGTGCTATTCAATGATGTATAATATGTACACGTACATTGAGACTTGCACTTGACGATTTACACCTGCTCTTACTCGCCATGTTATATAGGGATACTACCCCTAACTCTCGGTCTGAATTGTCGGACGAATGAAAATCTCGCAAATCCAATGACTGTGATGATCTTGGTGGTGGTGGTGGTGTTGTAATAGTATTCCGACAACAGACAATGGGTTTTAAGCGTTCTTCAAGCCCTAACGCTTCAGGCTGGGCTATTTCGTTTACTACCCTACATATGTGTGGTATACTGTATAAGCTATATTGCTATGTTGAGCTGAAGGTCTGTCTCATTTACGACTAGAGGTTCACCATTCATACTGACGATGGTTCAGCGTGATTACTTTGGCAAGTTTTGCTCACTGCTCATACGTAAAATTGGTTTGCTGATTGCTTAGCCGATTTCATTGATACATTTTGCATTTTATTGATACATCTTACAATGTGTTGAAATTCGTTGTCAAACAGATATTTGCAAGAGAAATCCCACACAAAATGAATCAGCGAAATCGGTTGAGCTGTTGAAAAGTTATGGTGAAGAGTGTGTTGAGGAAATCGCTGTCTCGAGCATTTCTATAGGATTTTGACGCGCGGACTTTCTATAGCATGTTTTCGGGTCACATTTTCTTTGACAACTTTTCAACGGATTGATATTTGTGAATGGGGCGTGCTTTGTGTTACTCATCTAATTGAGTGCTATTCAATGATGTATAATATGTACACGTACATTGAGACTTGCACTTGACGATTTACACCTGCTCTTACTCGCCATGTTATATAGGGATACTACCCCTAACTCTCGGTCTGAATTGTCGGACGAATGAAAATCTCGCAAATCCAATGACTGTGATGATCTTGGTGGTGGTGGTGGTGTTGTAATAGTATTCCGACAACAGACAATGGGTTTTAAGCGTTCTTCAAGCCCTAACGCTTCAGGCTGGGCTATTTCGTTTACTACCCTACATATGTGTGGTATACTGTATAAGCTATATTGCTATGTTGAGCTGAAGGTCTCATTTCCGACTGGAGGTTCACCATTCACACTGACGATGGTTCAGCATGATTACTTTGGCAAGTTTTGCTCACTGCTCATACGTAAAATTGGTTTGCTGGTTAGCCGATTTCATTGATACATTTTGCATTTTATTGATACATCTTACAATGTGTTGAAATTCGTTGTCAAACAGATATTTGCAAGAGAAATCCCACACAAAATGAATCAGCGAAATCGGTTGAGCTGTTGAAAAGTTATGGTGAAGAGTGTGTTGAGGAAATCGCTGTCTCGAGCATTTCTATAGGATTTTGACGCGCGGACTTTCTATAGCATGTTTTCGGGTCACATTTTCTTTGACAACTTTTCAACGGATTGATATTTGTGAATGGGGCGTGCTTTGTGTTACTCATCTAATTGAGTGCTATTCAATGATGTATAATATGTACACGTACATTGAGACTTGCACTTGACGATTTACACCTGCTCTTACTCGCCATGTTATATAGGGATACTACCCCTAACTCTCGGTCTGAATTGTCGGACGAATGAAAATCTCGCAAATCCAATGACTGTGATGATCTTGGTGGTGGTGGTGGTGTTGTAATAGTATTCCGACAACAGACAATGGGTTTTAAGCGTTCTTCAAGCCCTAACGCTTCAGGCTGGGCTATTTCGTTTACTACCCTACATATGTGTGGTATACTGTATAAGCTATATTGCTATGTTGAGCTGAAGGTCTCATTTCCGACTGGAGGTTCACCATTCACACTGACGATGGTTC
Source organism: Schistosoma spindalis (assembly GCA_946903255.1). Taxonomy (NCBI): domain Eukaryota; kingdom Metazoa; phylum Platyhelminthes; class Trematoda; order Strigeidida; family Schistosomatidae; genus Schistosoma; species Schistosoma spindalis. The sequence continues at coordinate 9,633 of CAMPQF010000030.1, forward strand.
AGCATGATTACTTTGGCAAGTTTTGCTCACTGCTCATACGTAAAATTGGTTTGCTGATTGGTCAGCCGATTTCATTGATACATTTTGCATTTTATTGATACATCTTACAATGTGTTGAAATTCGGTGTCAAACAGATATTTGCAAGAGAAATCCCACACAAAATGAATCAGCGAAATCGGTTGAGCTGTTGAAAAGTTATGGTGAAAAGTGTGTTGAGGAAATCGCTGACTCGGGCATTCCTATAGGATTTTGACGCGCGGACTTTCTATAGCATGTTTTCGGGTCACATTTTCTTTGACAACTTTTCAACGGATTAATATTTGTGAATGGGGCGTGCTTTGTGTTACTTATCTAATTGAGTGCTATTCAATGGTGTATAATATGTACACGTACATTGAGATTTGTACTTGACGATTTACACTTGCTCTTACTCGCCATGTTATATAGGGATACTACCCCTAACTCTCGGTCTGAATTGTCGGACGAATGAAAATCTCGCAAATCCAATGACTGTGATGATCTTGTGGTGGTGTTGTCATAGTATTCCGACAACAGACAATGGGTTTTAAGCGTTCTTCAAGCCCTAACGCTTCAGGCTGGGCTATTTCGTTTACTACCCTACATATGTGTGGTATACTGTATAAGCTATATTGCTATGTTGAGCTGAAGGTCTCATTTACGACTAGAGGTTCACCATTCATACTGACGATGGTTCAGCGTGATTACTTTGGCAAGTTTTGCTCACTGCTCATACGTAAAATTGGTTTGCTGATTGGTCAACCGATTTCATTGATACATTTTGCATTTAATTGTGACATCTTACAATGTGTTGAAATTTGGTGTCAAACAGATATTTGCAAGAGAAATCCCACACTAAATGAATCAGCGAAATCGGTTGAGCCGTTCAAAAGTGATGGTGAAAAGTGTGTTGAGGAAATCGCTGTCTCGGGCATTCCTATAGGATTTTGACGCGCGGACTTTCTATAGCATGTTTTCGGGTCACATTTTCTTTCACAACTTTTCAACGGATTAATATTTGTGAATGGGGCGTGCTTTGTGTTACTTATCTAATTGAGTGCTATTCAATCATGTATAATATGTACACGTACATTGAGATTTGTACTTGACGATTTACACTTGCTCTTACTCGCCATGTTATATAGGGATACTACCCCTAACTCTCGGTCTGAATTGTCGGACGAATGAAAATCTCGCAAATCCAATGACTGTGATGATCTTTGGTGGTGTTGTCATAGTATTCCGACAACAGACAATGGGTTTTAAGCGTTCTTCAAGCCCTAACGCTTCAGGCTGGGCTATTTCGTTTACTACCCTACATATGTGTGGTATACTGTATAAGCTATATTGCTATGTTGAGCTGAAGGTCTCATTTACGACTAGAGGTTCACCATTCATACTGACGATGGTTCAGCGTGATTACTTTGGCAAGTTTCGCTCACTGCTCATACGTGAAATCGGTTTGCTGATTGGTCAACCGATTTCATTGATACATTTTGCATTTAATTGTGACATCTTACAATGTGTTGAAATTTGGTGTCAAACAGATATTTGCAAGAGAAATCCCACACTAAATGAATCAGCGAAATCGGTTGAGCCGTTCAAAAGTGATGGTGAAAAGTGTGTTGAGGAAATCGCTGTCTCGAGCATTCCTATAGGATTTTGACGCGCGGACTTTCTATAGCATGTTTTCGGGTCACATTTTCTTTGACAACTTTTCAACGGATTAATATTTGTGAATGGGGCGTGCTTTGTGTTACTTATCTAATTGAGTGCTATTCAATCATGTATAATATGTACACGTACATTGAGATTTGTACTTGACGATTTACACTTGCTCTTACTCGCCATGTTATATAGGGATACTACCCCTAACTCTCGGTCTGAATTGTCGGACGAATGAAAATCTCGCAAATGCAATGACTGTGATGATCTTGGTGGTGTTGTCATAGTATTCCGACAACAGACAATGGGTTTTAAGCGTTCTTCAAGCCCTAACGCTTCAGGCTGGGCTATTTCGTTTACTACCCTACATATGTGTGGTATACTGTATAAGCTATATTGCTATGTTGAGCTGAAGGTCTCATTTCCGACTGGAGGTTCAACATTCACACTGACGATGGTTCAGCATGATTACTTTGGCAAGTTTTGCTCACTGCTCATACGTAAAATTGGTTTGCTGATTGGTCAACCGATTTCATTGATACATTTTGCATTTTATTGATACATCTTACAATGTGTTGAAATTCGGTGTCAAACAGATATTTGCAAGAGAAATCCCACACAAAATGAATCAGCGAAATCGGTTGAGCTGTTGAAAAGTTATGGTGAAGAGTGTGTTGAGGAAATCGCTGTCTCGAGCATTTCTATAGGATTTTGACGCGCGGACTTTCTATAGCATGTTTTCGGGTCACATTTTCTTTGACAACTTTTCAACGGATTGATATTTGTGAATGGGGCGTGCTTTGTGTTACTCATCTAATTGAGTGCTATTCAATGATGTATAATATGTACACGTACATTGAGACTTGCACTTGACGATTTACAACTGCTCTTACTCGCCATGTTATATAGGGATACTACCCCTAACTCTCGGTCTGAATTGTCGGACGAATGAAAATCTCGCAAATGCAATGACTGTGATGATCTTGGTGGTGTTGTCATAGTATTCCGACAACAGACAATGGGTTTTAAGCGTTCTTCAAGCCCTAACGCTTCAGGCTGGGCTATTTCGTTTACTACCCTACATATGTGTGGTATACTGTATAAGCTATATTGCTATGTTGAGCTGAAGGTCTCATTTCCGACTGGAGGTTCAACATTCACACTGACGATGGTTCAGCATGATTACTTTGGCAAGTTTTGCTCACTGCTCATACGTAAAATTGGTTTGCTGATTGGTCAACCGATTTCATTGATACATTTTGCATTTTATTGATACATCTTACAATGTGTTGAAATTCGGTGTCAAACAGATATTTGCAAGAGAAATCCCACACAAAATGAATCAGCGAAATCGGTTGAGCTGTTGAAAAGTTATGGTGAAGAGTGTGTTGAGGAAATCGCTGTCTCGAGCATTTCTATAGGATTTTGACGCGCGGACTTTCTATAGCATGTTTTCGGGTCACATTTTCTTTGACAACTTTTCAACGGATTGATATTTGTGAATGGGGCGTGCTTTGTGTTACTCATCTAATTGAGTGCTATTCAATGATGTATAATATGTACACGTACATTGAGACTTGCACTTGACGATTTACAACTGCTCTTACTCGCCATGTTATATAGGGATACTACCCCTAACTCTCGGTCTGAATTGTCGGACGAATGAAAATCTCGCAAATGCAATGACTGTGATGATCTTGGTGGTGTTGTCATAGTATTCCGACAACAGACAATGGGTTTTAAGCGTTCTTCAAGCCCTAACGCTTCAGGCTGGGCTATTTCGTTTACTACCCTACATATGTGTGGTATACTGTATAAGCTATATTGCTATGTTGAGCTGAAGGTCTCATTTCCGACTGGAGGTTCAACATTCACACTGACGATGGTTCAGCATGATTACTTTGGCAAGTTTTGCTCACTGCTCATACGTAAAATTGGTTTGCTGATTGGTCAACCGATTTCATTGATACATTTTGCATTTTATTGATACATCTTACAATGTGTTGAAATTCGGTGTCAAACAGATATTTGCAAGAGAAATCCCACACAAAATGAATCAGCGAAATCGGTTGAGCTGTTGAAAAGTTATGGTGAAGAGTGTGTTGAGGAAATCGCTGTCTCGAGCATTTCTATAGGATTTTGACGCGCGGACTTTCTATAGCATGTTTTCGGGTCACATTTTCTTTGACAACTTTTCAACGGATTAGTAGTTGTGAATGGGGCGTGCTTTGTGTTACTTATCTAATTGAGTGCTATTCAATCATGTATAATATTTACACGTACATTTAGACTTGCACTTGACGATTTACACCTGATCTTACTCGCCATGTTATATAGGGATACTACCCCTAACTCTCGGTCTGAATTGTCGGACGAATGAAAATCTCGCAAATGCAATGACTGTGATGATCTTGGTGGTGTTGTCATAGTATTCCGACAACAGACAATGGGTTTTAAGCGTTCTTCAAGCCCTAACGCTTCAGGCTGGGCTATTTCGTTTACTACCCTACATATGTGTGGTATACTGTATAAGCTATATTGCTATGTTGAGCTGAAGGTCTCATTTCCGACTGGAGGTTCAACATTCACACTGACGATGGTTCAGCATGATTACTTTGGCAAGTTTTGCTCACTGCTCATACGTAAAATTGGTTTGCTGATTGGTTAGCCGATTTCGTTGATACGTTTCGCATTTTATTGATACATCTTACAATGTGTTGAAATTTGGTGTCAAACAGATATTTGCAAGAGAGATGCCACACAAAATGAATGAGCGAAATCGGTTGAGCTGTTGAAAAGTTATGGTGAAGATTGTGTTGAGGAAATCGCTGTGTCGAGCATTTCTATAGGATTTTGACGCGCGCACTTTCTATAGCATGTTTTCGGGTCACATTTTCTTTGACAACTTTTCAACGGATTAGTAGTTGTGAATGGGGCGTGCTTTGTGTTACTTATCTAATTGAGTGCTATTCAATCATGTATAATATGTACACGTACATTGAGATTTGCACTTGACGATTTACACCTGATCTTACTCGCCATGTTATATAGGGATACTACCCCTAACTCTCGGTCTGAATTGTCGGACGAATGAAAATCTCGCAAATCCAATGACTGTGATGATCTTGGTGGTGTTGTCATAGTATTCCGACAACAGACAATGGGTTTTAAGCGTTCTTCAAGCCCTAACGCTTCAGGCTGGGCTATTTCGTTTACTACCCTACATATGTGTGGTATACTGTATAAGCTATATTGCTATGTTGAGCTGAAGGTCTCATTTCCGACTGGAGGTTCACCATTCACACTGACGATGGTTCAGCGTGATTACTTTGGCAAGTTTTGCTCACTGCTCATACGTGAAATCGGTTTGCTGATTGGTCAACCGATTTCATTGATACATTTTGCATTTTATTGCTACATCTTACAATGTGTTGAAATTCGGTGTCAAACAGATATTTGCAAGAGAAATCACACACAGAAGGAATGAGCGAAATCGGTTGAGCTGTTGAAAAGTTATGGTGAAGAGTGTGTTGAGGAAATCGCTGTGTCGAGCATTTCTATAGGATTTTGACGCGCGCACTTTCTATAGCATGTTTTCGGGTCACATTTTCTTTGACAACTTTTCAACGGATTAGTAGTTGTGAATGGGGCGTGCTTTGTGTTACTTATCTAATTGAGTGCTATTCAATCATGTATAATATGTACACGTACATTGAGATTTGCACTTGACGATTTACACCTGATCTTACTCGCCATGTTATATAGGGATACTACCCCTAACTCTCGGTCTGAATTGTCGGACGAATGAAAATCTCGCAAATGCAATGACTGTGATGATCTTGGTGGTGTTGTCATACTACTCCGACAGCAGACAATGGGTTTTAGGCGTTCTTCAAGCCGTAACGCTTCAGGCTGGGCTATTTCGTCTACTACCCTACATATGTGTGGTATACTGTATAAGCTATATTGCTATGTTCAGCTGAAGGTCTGTCTCATTTCCGACTGGAGGTTCACCATTCACACTGACGATGGTTCAGCATGATTACTTTGGCAAGTTTCGCTCACTGCTCATACGTAAAATTGGTTTGCTGATTGGTTAGCCGATTTCGTTGATACGTTTCGCATTTTATTGATACATCTTACAATGTGTTGAAATTTGGTGTCAAACAGATATTTGCAAGAGAAATCACACACAGAATGAATGAGCGAAATCGGTTGAGCTGTTGAAAAGTTATGGTGAAGATTGTGTTGAGGAAATCGCTGTGTCGAGCATTTCTATAGGATTTTGACGCGCGCACTTTCTATAGCATGTTTTCGGGTCACATTTTCTTTGACAACTTTTCAACGGATTAATATTTGTGAATGGGGCGTGCTTTGTGTTACTTATCTAATTGAGTGCTATTCAATCATGTATAATATGTACACGTACATTGAGATTTGCACTTGACGATTTACACCTGATCTTACTCGCCATGTTATATAGGGATACTACCCCTAACTCTCGGTCTGAATTGTCGGACGAATGAAAATCTCGCAAATGCAATGACTGTGATGATCTTGGTGGTGTTGTAATAGTATTCCGACAGCAGACAATGGGTTTTAGGCGTTCTTCAAGCCGTAACGCTTCAGGCTGGGCTATTTCGTCTACTACCCTACATATGTGTGGTATACTGTATAAGCTATATTGCTATGTTCAGCTGAAGGTCTGTCTCATTTCCGACTGGAGGTTCACCATTCACACTGACGATGGTTCAGCATGATTACTTTGGCAAGTTTCGCTCACTGCTCATACGTAAAATTGGTTTGCTGATTGGTCAACCGATTTCATTGATACATTTTGCATTTTATTGATACATCTTACAATGTGTTGAAATTTGGTGTCAAACAGATATTTGCAAGAGAAATCCCACACAAAATGAATCAGCGAAATCGGTTGAGCTGTTGAAAAGTTATGGTGAAGATTGTGTTGAGGAAATCGCTGTGTCGAGCATTTCTATAGGATTTTGACGCGCGCACTTTCTATAGCATGTTTTCGGGTCACATTTTCTTTGACAACTTTTCAACGGATTAGTAGTTGTGAATGGGGCGTGCTTTGTGTTACTTATCTAATTGAGTGCTATTCAATCATGTATAATATGTACACGTACATTGAGATTTGCACTTGACGATTTACACCTGCTCTTACTCGCCATGTTATATAGGGATACTACCACTAACTCTCGGTCTGAATTGTCGGACGAATGAAAATCTCGCAAATCCAATGACTGTGATGATCTTGGTGGTGTTGTCATAGTATTCCGACAACAGACAATGGGTTTTAAGCGTTCTTCAATCCGTAAGGCTTCAGGCTGGGCTATTTCGTTTACTACCCTACATATGTGTGGTATACTGTATAAGCTATATTGCTATGTTCAGCTGAAGGTCTGTCTCATTTCCGACTGGAGGTTCACCATTCACACTGACGATGGTTCAGCATGATTACTTTGGCAAGTTTCGCTCACTGCTCATACGTAAAATTGGTTTGCTGATTGGTTAGCCGATTTCATTGATACGTTTCGCATTTTATTGATACATCTTACAATGTGTTGAAATTTGGTGTCAAACAGATATTTGCAAGAGAAATCACACACAGAAGGAATGAGCGAAATCGGTTGAGCTGTTGAAAAGTTATGGTGAAGATTGTGTTGAGGAAATCGCTGTGTCGAGCATTTCTATAGGATTTTGACGCGCGCACTTTCTATAGCATGTTTTCGGGTCACATTTTCTTTGACAACTTTTCAACGGATTAGTAGTTGTGAATGGGGCGTGCTTTGTGTTACTTATCTAATTGAGTGCTATTCAATCATGTATAATATGTACACGTACATTGAGATTTGCACTTGACGATTTACACCTGATCTTACTCGCCATGTTATATAGGGATACTACCCCTAACTCTCGGTCTGAATTGTCGGACGAATGAAAATCTCGCAAATGCAATGACTGTGATGATCTTGGTGGTGTTGTAATAGTATTCCGACAACAGACAATGGGTTTTAAGCGTTCTTCAAGCCCTAACGCTTCAGGCTGGGCTATTTCGTTTACTACCCTACATATGTGTGGTATACTGTATAAGCTATATTGCTATGTTGAGCTGAAGGTCTGTCTCATTTCCGACTAGAGGTTCATCAATCATACTGACGATGGTTCAGCATGATTACTTTGGCAAGTTTTGCTCACTGCTCATACGTAACTATGGTTTGCTGATTGGTCAACCGATTTCATTGATACATTTTGCATTTCATTGGCCACATCTTACAATGTGTTGAAATTTGGTGTCAAACAGATATTTGCAAGAGAAATCCCACACAAAATGAATCAGCGAAATCGTTTGAGCTGTTGAAAAGTGATGCTGAAAAGTGCGTTGATGAAGTGGCTGTCTCTTGCATTCCTATAGGATTTTGACGCGCGCACTTTCTATAGCATGTTTTCGGGTCACATTTTCTTTCACAACTTTTCAACGAATTAATATTTGTGAATGGGGCGTGCTTTGTGTTACTTATCTAATTGAGTGCTATTCAATCATGTATAATATGTACACGTACATTGAGATTTGCACTTGACGATTTACACCTGCTCTTACTCGCCATGTTATATAGGGATACTACCCCTAACTCTCGGTCTGAATTGTCGGACGAATGAAAATCTCGCAAATGCAATGACTGTGATGATCTTGGTGGTGTTGTCATAGTATTCCGACAACAGACAATGGGTTTTAAGCGTTCTTCAAGCCGTAACGCTTCAGGCTGGGCTATTTCGTTTACTACCCTACATATGTGTGGTATACTGTATAAGCTATATTGCTATGTTGAGCTGAAGGTCTGTCTCATTTCCGACTAGAGGTTCACCATTCATACTGACGATGGTTCAGCGTGATTACTTTGGCAAGTTTTGCTCACTGCTCATACGTGAAATCGGTTTGCTGATTGGTCAACCGATTTCATTGATACATTTTGCATTTAATTGTGACATCTTACAATGTGTTGAAATTTGGTGTCAAACAGATATTTGCAAGAGAAATCCCACACAAAATGAATCAGCGAAATCGTTTGAGCTGTTGAAAAGTGATGCTGAAAAGTGCGTTGATGAAGTGGCTGTCTCTTGCATTTCTATATGATTTTGACGCACACACATTCTATGGCATGTTTTCGGGTGACATTTTCTTCTACAACTTCTCAACGGACTAATATTTGTGAATGGGGCGTGCTTTGTGTTACTTCTCTAATTGAGTGCTATTCAATCATGTATATTACGTACACTTACATTGAGATTTGCACTTGACGATTTACACCTGCTCTAACTCGCCATGTTATATAGGGATACTACCCCTAACTCTCGGTCTCCATTGTCGGACGAGTGAAAATCTCGCGAATGCGGTGACTGTGATGATGTTGGTTGTGTTGTGATAGTATTCCGACAACAGACAATGGGTTTTAAGCGTTCTTCAAACCCTCACGCTTCGGGCTGTGCTATTTCGTTTTCTACTCTTCATATATGTGGCATTCTGTATACGATGTATTGCTATGTTGAGCGGAATGTGCCATTTACATTTGATGGTTCATCAATCATACTGACGATGGTTCAGCATGATTACTTTGGCAAGTTTTGCTCACTGCGCGTAACCTAAAGTAAATTTGTTATCAGTCAATACAAATATTACTCAACGGTTTATCGTCATCCCACACAATTTAATTGTGTTTCCATTTCCGTCGTACAACCTGTCTTGAAACGGTTTTAATTTACGTCATTGGTACAGCAGGTCAGGCTTTCTTGCATGACGTATGGGATAACTTTGCATGTTTGTTTTAATTCATATTTTACTTTTATTAATACTTTGTGATCAATATTTATGTTTTGCTTTCAGCTGGCTTCATAGGCTTTATCTGAAGTAACTGTAATTTCTTTGTTCGCATTATTAACAGCATTGTCATACTGTTGGTTAAACATCTTTGACGTTTCATATAGCTTCACATGTGATTATAAACTAAAAAGTGTTTTTTTCATTTCTTTTCTTTTTAGAACATAAGGAATAATAGTTCAAGTTCTGCGTAATCTGTTCCAGCAACAGCAATTTTATTAACTATATAATAAACATTTTAATGTGTCAAACATCAGTCTTTCTTAAAAGTGATAAATCGATTAACGTAGGTCATCTAAAGCAGCTTCTAAAGAACGCAACTCTTTATGTGTTTTTAATGGGAAAGCGATAGCTGCTGTATCTACTGGTTCCGTACGCCTTTCAGTTACACCCATGGATAAGCGTTCACTGGGAGTTATCAATTCATCCATCTTCATAGAGAGTTAACCTACCGCCTTTAGAAGCATTCTCAACATTTTACTAATATCGTCGCCCAACCTTTTGTTATCAGGAAAACTAAATGCAACTTACGGTTTATCAACTGTCGTCAATGTACATGGAATGGGCGGTGATGAAACATCTGCTTTTGATGAACTACTTTATGAATATAGAATAAATAGGTACATACTTCGCTATAGGCGAAAATCTTTCGGTCAAAATGTTGACAACTGGGAATTCGACGAGGGCAAATCCAGCTTCAAACTCAGCAGCCTCTAATTCATTAGAAGTGCATAAATAGTCGCCAAGTTTACGCTTTGCAGCCCTAACATGAAAGTGATTTACTAAGCTGAACAATTTATCTCTTTGGCATTTCTGATTCACACGGCAGAGTTTCATCATCTGTTGTAAATTTTTTATTGTAACCGAGTACTGAAGTTAAGCACATTTTTAATTCCCCAGCTACACGGTAGTCATCTAAAAACAATGAATTAAAAGTAATTATAATTTACCAGAACGAAACAATACGGAGCATTTCCTTAACGTGGATCGACTATCATAATCAACACCGTCAATAATGTCTTTCTCCGTGACATCATCACGATAAATTTAATTATCCTTGTTCAGGAGCCATTTGTTAGGAATGCAAATCACTTGTTTCTTCGCCTTATCATTAACCAATATGTACTTTTATGATTGACGCTGTAAATCAATTCCGAGGCGTTAAAAAATTAAAATTCATTACATCCAGAATTTCGTCAGCCTTCTTCACGGTTATATCACAACCTTTCATCATTTCAGTGACATTTCTATTGACCTGTTCTTTCATTGGAAGATGACTGGATGGAGACATTTCTGGAATAACACCACCTATACAGTGTTAATTAATAAAGCTACACTACCATCGGCTGTATTGCCAGAGAAGTGGACATAACTACATGAAGCAATGGCTGCTTCTGAGACAACATTGTTACACTACTCTGTAGCTACCGTGTTACCTACTTCTGTGATGACAACTGAATTGTCGTCCTCTCTGTCACTGCTCGTTAACTGATACTTTTTTATGAATTCATCTCTTAATTTTCGCAACCTTCTGTAATAAGTTGATCTCGGACAGCCAAACAACCTCAAGTCTCTGGCGGCTTCAGCCCGCCTTTTGGCAATCTTATCCCCGAAATTTCACCAAAGCTCACCAAAATTTCCCCAAAGTTGGGAGCTTGGGATATGACTAATAAGTAATTGGTTATGAAGTTCAGTGTATTTCCCAATATATGCAACACTAGAAAAATGAATATCTACGTCTGTCAAAATGAGCACTCAGTCTGAATAACAGCAAGAATGTCGCATGCTAATATATTGTCATTTAGTGGAACTGTATTGATGAGTTCACCTGCATCGCCGTTTGATCATTTTTGGTGACAACTATTCTCATAATGTCCGCTGATCATAACAAAACAATCTAAATGGATTCAGTTCAACACACATGAAATCGTTCATTTCACAGGACGTTTTTAGTTACCCAACATATCTAGAATTTTAAATGTACGAAGTAACAAACAATGATTATCAAATATATACACAAACTGGAATGCTTAATATTATTGTCACAGAAATACTATCGAAAATACTGTGATTGAATTTCGGAACACGTTGTACTGAGATGATATAGCACTGGATGCACAGCCGTGAATGTGAGCTTTTCAAGAGTCATCCACAAGAACGAATTGTTCATTCAGTGCTCGGGCGAATCAAATGACGATGTGACTAAAATCACTTCATGACTTTAAGCTATGAAGATGCCTTCATCTCCCCAAAACACTTGTGTTAAAATATCTTTGGAATAATATTTTATCTGTAAATCGTACGTCGTTAATCCCCTAATTTACGTGGCGTTCATATCAGTCCTGTCCTATTCTCAATTTATATACTAAACGTTCTCAATCCACATTAATTTCTTAACAGAATTACCTCGATAATACCCCTGTTATTGCATATTACGATCGCGCGACATTTTCTCCATCATCATGGTTACGAGCACTATGTAAGGTTTCGATCGTGTGAACCAAAGTTCACAACGAGATTAGTGGCAAAGCAAAAAAAGGATACGAGTAAGTACGGTAGTAAACGTGAATGAAAATGTGGTCGTAAATGCGGAAATGATGATGGTAGAGTAATATTCACATCAATATGAACAAAATGTGCGTCAACTAAGCATAGAAATCAAACACATAACACTGTAACCATTTACCACTTAAATTAAGATGAATTTATTCGCCTTTTACCTACAGATCATCTCGTTTTCACATCATCGCTTTATCACTATATTGAAAGCATGTTGTGACCTCGGATGAAGGGGGAATATGGAAAATGATTGTCTGCTTGAACAAAATAGACAAGGCGAAATACAAAAAAAAACAATCCATGTTAATCACTATGGAAGTGAAATCACCCTTCATTATCTCTTTAAATATCACCAATTGTCATTAAGAGGAATGAGGGCGTTTCAGAGAAAACGGTTTTCTTCTTGACAATATCAATTTTTGAAGCTGTACAAAATCATTAATACGTAGTTTTTTATATGTACTAGTCTGTAGTAAAATACTTGAGTTTTACAAATTCACAGAATATTGTCAGACTTATTCAAGTGGAAGTCCATCAAAATGAAGTGGAACGGTCCAAAGACGAACCTGCAGATTTCGATATTCTGAGAAGAAAGAGGATATCAATCCCTTCTCTATCTTTAGGGGACGAGAATTATGCACTAACGACACAATTGATGATTATCCGAAAGTGGTCCGACAAACATTTCCTCAAAAATGTCCTTCAACCTATGTGCATTGAGAGCAATCTAAAACCGGGTGTCGAGTCGTAAGAAGTCCCTCAGCTCTTCACCGAAACCTCTTGATTCGTGTAAATCACAATTAGGAATATTCAAAGAGATGGTGAAAGTGATTTGATTTTTTTGAATTTCCTGTTTTCGCTATCAGATGATTCATGTTCTTTAGATAATTCAGTGTAATGAGGCAGTCAGCAATCATGACGTTTTCTCATGCTGCATCTGTAACTTAGCTATTTATTCGTGACAATTTGAGAGTCATCATACTTTTTGAGTAGATAAGGGACAACTCATCCTAGAAAGTACAATATGACGTTTAACAACTTTACACAATACTTCAGACCGAGGAATGTTGAAAGCGGTTGAGATATATGAATAAAAATCAATGTTATTTACACCTTACAACCAGTGAACAGCTGAGTATGCTGGGCGGCCATTTTTTCAGGTATGGAGCACATCAAATGTGACCGTGCTTGACCTCAAGGCTGAAGAATCAAACGAAAGAACTTCGATATCGGATGAGACAAACCATCATGTTCAAAAAGACAACTAAATTCAAAAGGAAATTTGCGAAGTCCCAGTTCGAAGTAGTGCACAGTAGTATTTAGCCTTCTCAGGTGTAGGATTGATACACGCATTAGATAATCAAGAGATAAAATAAACCGACCGCAGTCTAACATGTACACGATCTAGTCTTAGCTGAGTTATCTGAAAGTTAAGAGTTTATATACATGAGAAAATATCCTGGTTTCGAACCCATCAAGGATGGTCTTGGATGTACACTGCTGAGAAGCCTCAAACTAAGATTAATTGGCTAACCAGTGATTTCAGTTTTTCAATTTCTGTCTAACTTAAATCAGTCCACGATTTCAACAAATCTCAAGAATCTACACGACTCCGTACTGAAAATATGAATCAGTACCCAGAAATCGAATACTTGACCTTTTTCCGAAACCTAATATTGATCACTAGTGAACATGTCCACCTGAATCCAACCTGTGAAAAGCTAATTTTTTCGACGCACTTTTCCTAACCTAATACAAAGTGAAACTGTTCCTTGAGTTATAATCAAAGCCAGAGGAATGATATACGATGAAAAATTTGAGTCAGCTGATTAAATCATATTACAAACGTCCATGCAAACGCGCATAATCTTCAGCACAAATCTTATATCCACATATTTATGAAAGCATCATAAGGGTTGAAACAACATCCAGCTGAAATAGAATTGTGGATACTGTTAAGCAGCTAAAAGTGGAGGGGGAAGTAGAGTTATACTGGTGAAGGAATGAGGTGTAATGTAAAGTGTTCTAGCGGGGCGTCGTTAAAGTAGCTTTAGCTGTTGACAGAGAGAAGGCGTAGGAACAACGGTGGCTTCACAAATGCAAGAAATAGATTATTCGTGAGTTACACAACACTACGGGAGTCAGCGTAATGGTAGAATGAACATATCGACTGGAAGCGTGTCACAGCATGTGAAAAAATCAAATGCTACAAGGAGAAACTGGCTATATTGATCGCTCCCAACAGAGAGAAGTAACAAGAGCCGACGTAGTTAGACAGGTGTATTTGGCTCAACGACAAAAGGCGAAGAGCGTGCGATTCGGTGGACACCACTATGTTGCTTGGAAGCAGTGACTACAAGAAGCCGTATGTGCAGAACGGTTGCGTGCTGTAGAGTTTTTAGATCATTTGAATCCGATAATTATTCAGCAGAAGGCACATTCAAAACTCACGTTTTAGCTACACGGTGACCAATTAATATAACATGAACTAACAGCAAACACACAAAACAACAAATTCCTGAGGCCATAGCGATTGCTACAGCCGCAGACGATTAATAGGAAAATAAAATGGGAAATATGCATCCTGCAACTATATTAAATAAAAAAATCACTCAACTGAAACAAAAGAGGAGGTAAAGTTTTTATGCTTAATGTTGCATAGCGACACTAAGCGACGTAACCAGAAGCTCAGGTGAGACAAACCAACTTATTGATCCGTGTAAAACTACAAACGTCTCCCATGAAATATGAAAACCATACATTAAATACATTGTTTTCCGGAGGATTCGATTAGGACTTTCGTAGAGTGCTTCCTTATACTCGTGCAGGAACACATCTTCGACCCAGGATATGTTTTCATTGGGTTACAGTAAAGTATTCTTGACCCATTTCTAGATCTTCTACATTTGGGAAAGCTAGCCAGAAATCACTGATCTGAGATATTTACGTTTTGCGTACAATATAAATACACATTTGTTAGATTCAGTTACTCCTTGGCTCACACATAAATACAAATGATCGATTTAGAAGAACGAATGTTCTCCGATCTCCTTCCAAGGTTTTCGCTATATTTTAATAACTAGATTCTAGGACGTATAATTTGAGTAATATAAATCGCACACATGCCAGAAATTCATATGTTCAGGGGCAGTGCATTCCATAGCATGCATATCACGAGTTCACTTAATCTGCAAACGAGAACAAGGACTCGATGACCAAAGACCAACGTCCCAGCCCCGCTAAATAGAGAAAGAAGTCCGAGCTTGGAGCGGGTAAGTATATTCTGCAAACAGCTAGAAACGAGCAATAACAACAAACACAAATCAAAACGTAAATATACTGCACAAAACCGTCCTTGGGGAGAGTTTCCAAATAGCATACTAAAAGAACCAACGGATCAATAACATTTAAGATATTTCCCCAGTGCGAAATACGATATAAAGATGACAAGAGCGCTTTTGGCGCGAAAACAAAAAAAATTAAATTTCCTAAATAATCTTATAGAATTAGGTCCTTTTCCAAGAGAATTCTGGGGATCGAACGTTCCTTCTCTACGTTAACGAGTTACCAGTGTTGCTTATCTCATCGACATTATTATTTGCGGATGACGTAAAAATCTGGAGAACAATAAAAAGTGAGGCTGATCATCTGGATCTTCAAGATGACTTAGACGATTTAGTTAGATAGGCTGAAGGTTGAAGCTTAGAAATCAATTCTAAGAAAAGTGTGCTAATGCACATCAGTCACGGCAATAGTTACCATACTATTGATGGTAAAACTCTTCCATGCTTTCAAGAACATAAAGACTTAGGAGTAATAATAAGTCATGACCTAAAAACAACTACGCATTCCAACGCAGCCGCTGTCAAAGGTTTTCGTGCGTTGTGGTCACTTCGCCGAGCGTTCAAATCTTTTGACGATGAAGTGTTTCGAATGTTATATCCCACGTATGTAAGACCACATTTAGAGTACTGTTTCCAAGCAGCTAGCCCATGTCTGGTAAAGGATACTAACTCACTTGAGCGTGTTCAGTGTGTGGAAACGAAATTAATAAAGGTTCTTTCTAAACTCCCTTACAGTGAGCCTTTAAAACACCTGAACCTTCTCCCCTTATCGTATCGTAGGAGTCCAGGTGACCTTATACTAGCATTTCGTATCTTTACTTATGATTTGAGTGTTAATATATATTGTCTTTTTGCTCCCTTCAGCGATATTAATCTCCGAGGTCATAGCAAGAAGGTTCACAAACCACAATCTAATAAACTTAAAGTGGGATCGCGTTTTTATCATCGAGTAGTCAATGATTAGAACGCTCTGCCCGAACAAGTGGTATCAGCCTCATCAGTGAACATTTTCAAAGAGAAACTGAACCTTCACTGGAAGGCAATCTGTCAGAGTTAATAGAGGTTCACCAACCTACAATCCTTATTACTGAAGATTGAATGATTTAACGAAAAACTATTCATCATGGATACCATTTTCTCATTCAGGATATCTATGTAGATTAGATAGATCACATTTCTGATACTAAATGACTAAAGACTGTATATATTTTATTGTTTACTACTTTATTTACTTAAGTAGTGAAAATATATTGACATAAACGATAAAACTGTGTTTTAATGATTAATTGGTTTCGAAATAGGTGGTTCTACGTTGACAGTGCAAAGTAGTGCATGGAGGACAGCTGACAGATGCATTCCAAGTAGGGATCGGATTAAGACAAGGCTATCTAATCTCTCCCTTCCACCTTCTTCTAGTGGCCGACTGCATTATGAAGACCTCGACATCTGAGGGAAAACACGGTATACAATGGACAGATCGGAACCAATTAGACGATATGGACTTCGCAGATGACCTAGCTCTCCTATCACATACACACGAACAAATGCAGATAATGACAGCCAGCATAGCAACAGTCTCTGCATCAGTAGGCCTCAACATCCACAAGCAGAAAACCAAGGTCCTCAAATACCAAATAGAGAATAGTAATCCAATCATTCTTGATGGCGAAACTCTGGAAGATGTAGAATTGCTCACATATCTGGGAAGCATCGTGGACAAACAAGAAGGTTCAGATGCAGATGTAAAGGTGAGGATTGGCAAAGTAACGACAGCATTCCTTCAACTCAAAACAACTTTCAACCAATATCGAATTCAGAATCTGCAATACCAACGTCAAGGCAGTTCTACTGTACGGAGCTGAAATATGGAGAACTACAACAACAACCACCATCAAGAAGGTACAAGTATTCATCAATAGCTGTCTATACAAGATACTCAACATCCAATGGCCGGATACTATTAGCAACAGCTTTCTATGGGAGAGAACCAACCAGCTTCCAGCTGAAGAGGAATTTAGGAAAAGACGATGGAAATGGATAGGATATACATTACGCAAATCATCAAACTGGATCACGAGACATGCTCTTATTAAAAATCCTGAAGAAAAGCGGAAAAGAGGAAGACCAAAAAACACATTACGTCGGGAAATAGAATAACAAATGGAAAGAGCTGGAAAGGATTTCCCAGGACAAGGTTAGATGGAGAATGATGGTGAGCGGCCTATGCTCCTTCACGAGGAGTAACAAGCGTAAGTAAGTAAGTAAGTAACGTTGACAGAGTTTGACTTCGTTACGTGTCTAAGATAAATTGATCGAAATATCATTGAAGTGTTGAGGAAATAAAATCAAAATACATTTCATCATCTAGACAAATGAAGGGTAGGGAATAAGAGAGATAACCAAACCTAATCATTCTACGGATAATAAGTCAATATTACCAGGGACAGGTTTAACGTAAGAACAAACTGTTTTTTTTTTGGAATACACAAAGGAGGTTTGAATTGTCGTATAGTTAAAGCTTCAATAAACCTTAGTATACGCCCCTTTTACACTTTTATACAATATCATAAAAGCCGAGTTTAAATCAATCTTATGCCCTGTTTCATTTATATGTGTTAGCAATAGAAGATGATGGATGTTTATCCTCTGCTCTTATTGGGTCACTTGATTGTATTTGTTTCTGCAAGCATTTGGATACATGTTCACTCACCCTAATGTTGAGATTACGATTACTCCTCCCTATTTATGTGTGACCACACACACATTGAAATTAGTAAACACAGTGGGATGTTACACAATCGTTTTTATGTCTTTTAGGTTTTGGATGAAACATGCACCTTTTTCTTTCTTTGACAATGACCTTTGCTGAGCAGTACGTTTTGCTGATGACTGATTTAAGTCTTTGTTTCAATAACAGACTATTTGAATCACCTCTGAATGGTAAGGTGATGAACACAGGCTTTTTTCTCTAACGAGACTACAGTAGGTCTCACTGTACCATAGACTTTCCACTTATTTCTGAATTTCAGAGGGTAACCATTTTCTATTCATGTTTTGTTTAACAACTCAACATCATCATCAATGGCGTCATTTGTACAAATACGATCAAGCCTGTTGAAAAAACATCTTATCAAACCACGTTTGTATTGCACAAAGCAATAACTAAGGTATTGACCTGTCCACGTTGGTTTTCTAAAAATGAGTCGCCTGACTGAGCTATTTTCTCGTCTACTCAGAAGTATATCTAGGAATGCGAGCTGATCGTTCTTCTCCTCTTCACATGAGAGACTGATATGGTCTTGGAGAGTGTTGAATTTATTTAATAGACAGTACATATCCTGCAGAAACAAATACAATCAAGTGACCTAATAAGAGCAGAGGATAAACATCCATCATCCTCTATTACTAACACATATATAATTGAAACAGGGTATAAGATTGATCTAAACCCGGTTATCGTGATATTATCAGAAGGGGTTTTGTGGATGGCCGTTTCGTCCTATTATGGGACTCCTCACTGGCAGTGCGCATCCACGACCTTGCCCCCTGAGAGATTCGAACCCAAAACCTACTGGTTTACGCTCGGGAGCACTTAACCACTAGATCACTGAGCCTTTCGTATTAAATAAAAGTGTAAAAGGGGTGTATAATAAGATTTATTGAAGCATTAGCCATACGACAATTCAAACCCCCATTGTGTATTCTAAAAACAGTTTGTTCATACCTTAAACCTACCCCTGGTAATATTGATTTATTATCCGTAGATTGATAAGGTTTCAAATTGCGTTCACATTATTATTATCATCTTAAGATTCCCATGATTGGACGAAACCACCATTCAGTGCTTCCAGGTTTCAAACGGTGGTCTAACATCAATCGGTTCATGATCTCATTCAAAAATATTAATATTATCCTTATCTCCTCTTACACCCCCACATTTCCAGTCTAGTTGATCTTTTATTTCTTTATGTATAAATGTTCTTAACAAGTATGTAATGTGTAATCAAAATGTTCAAAATGTATTGCGCTAATCTATCATCATATAGTTCTGATAATCTTTGTCTTCTTATTACACGATCGAAATTTATCAAAGGGATTAATTACTTTGAATTTTCATCACTCTTCATTAACTTCATTGACTACGAAAAATCATTTGATAGCGTGGACAGAACAACCCTACTGAAGCTTGTTCGACACTACGGCGTGCCTCAGAAGATAGTCAATATCATACGAATTCCTATGATCGATTAAACCACAAAATCGTTCATGGAGGACAGTTGACAAAGTCGTTCGAAGTAAAGACTAGTGTCAAGCCAGGTTTCTTACTCTCACCCTTTCTCTTTCTCCCGGTGATCGACTGGATCATGAAGACGTCAACATCTGAAGGGAAGCACGGGAAACGCAAAATACTTCGGATCCGTTGGCCGGACCCTATTAGCAACGACCTACTATGGGAGAGAACAAATCAGATCCCAGTGGAGGAAGAAATCAGGAAGAAGCGCTGGAAAAGGATAGGACACACATTGAGGAAATCACCCAACTGTGTCACAAGAAAAGCCCTCATATGGAATCCTCAAGGTCGAAGGAGGAGAGGAAGACCAAATAACACATTATGCCGGGAAATGGAGCTAGACACGAGAAAAATGAACAAGAATTGGATGAAATTGGAAAGAAAGGCCCAGGACAGAGTGGGTTGCAAAATGCTGGTCAGCGGCTTATGCTCCATTGGGAGTAACAGGCGTAAGTAAGTAAGTAAATAATATATTCAATCTTATAACCTACTTTAACTCTACGATTGGCAAACAATAACGATCGATTTCACTGGTCGAAATCATGAGTCAATTAAATCTAGACCACAATGGAAAACCTGGTAGCACTGGACAGTCGTTTCGTCCTAGTATGGGACTCCTCAGTGACAGTGCGCATCCACGATCCCGTCTCCCGCGAGACTCAAACCCAGGACCTAACAGTCTCGCACCAGGGGTTTAACCAACTAGACCACTGAGCCGACCGGCATCCAATGGTGTTAATGTCTAACTTCAACCAATCCACGAAGTTGCGCCACCGTACACCATCGTCTTCAGTGAGCTGATATCTCACAACAGACCTAGTTGAGCTCCACTGGTCACTCACTACTTCTCACTAGAACTCCAGGATATACCTCTTGAAGTCAGTCACTAGTGAGCATATGTTGATTATTATCAGAAGCGGAGGGGGGGTGTGGAAATTGTAGTAATTTCAAAGGTTAAAATCATGAAATAATTGTATTTTTCTTAATTATTGTACGTTGCAGTTGGGTTATTCACTTATTTATTCATATAACTTTTTACACTATTAAAGATTCCCATCTGAAATCAGAGAAATCAGGGAAATTGGGAGTAGATCGAGTAGTGTTCCAATTGTCTTGTCTTCTCTTTTCTCATTTGCGTACTTTTCCACGAATCAGGTGACAGAATAGTTTTTCCTTCTCTCTAACCCCATCTCTAACTTACGCGTTCAACTAGTCTCATGGTTAAACCGATCAACCTATCACATCAAAGTCTAAAAATCTAAATTAGACCAAGTAACCTTAGCAACAAAAGTCGGTAGATAGATCAAGTATGTAACACAGAGACTAATTTTGTTTTCTAGATTTTATTGTCCTAATACTTTCTAATCATTTAAAGATGAGAATTTATAAACAAACCAATTACAGTTAAGAAAGCAAATTGTTGGTTTTGGCGAGAAATAATGGACAGTCAAGAAGTCATGTCATAGGTTCGCGTTATTTTAGATGTCGTTATTTATCAGCTATTAACAATACGCTTTGTTTCCTGCCACATGTCAATTTCTTCATAAACGGAATATACCCATTAAAAGACATTAAATAAGAAAGATTGGTTCAGCAAAGAGTTCTCCCCTTTTCGGTGAATTCATTTTCAAAGCTGTACAATCGTAAATATGCATATACTTAGTTTTACTGACGAAATATAATCAGGAGGATCGTACAAAATAGAAATAAATCAGTTGGGGGATAGAAGATTTAAGGAGAAGATGGAAGGTGAAACAGATGGCTATAAAGGAACAAGAGAAAAATTGTTTTCCGATTTACGCGTAACTAAATAATAGGCTTCAGTGGTAATATCATTCAAATGTCCAAAGGATCAAAGATATACATTAAAAACCTGGAAGTGCTGGGAATCTGTTCCGTTGTAGTATGGACCTCTTTAGCAATACACATCCATAATACACAAACCCTAAATCGATGTCAGTTGCTTCGCTTCGATCTCCAACAATCAACCTCTAAACCACTGAGCCAAGATTCAGTGATGTGCAAGTCCAACTTTCATCAATCTAATATAATAGTGAACCGTCTACGACTGTCTTCAACTGGTATATTCCCCATACACGAAGTGCCAATAGTAACAATTAGTAACTGTGCTATTGTTCTATTACTCTTATTCTATATAAAAGATGCCTACACTTCGACATATGATGTCTTATCATGCTCTGATTGTTGGTACAAATTCAATTAAAGAGATTATCTAGACAAACCTTTCCCCAGCAGTACTAAATCAATATTCAGTCAATCACAGGTTTTTTGACATTGGAGTGTTCTAAGTACCAAATTTACTCCTATTGTTATTCCAAAATTGGCATAGCACTTTCCAAGAAAATACAGGATACAATATGACTCATTATGTTTATTAAACGACGGTACTGATCCCTGATTGTTAAATAAATCAACCATTGGAAGGCTAACAGCGAAGAAAGTATAGTATTCTACCAAATACTGTGGATGAATGATAAAAGTAAATTGGTCTAAACATCGGGTAATTACTGAGCCATCATCTCTTACCTAACTAAAGTCCAGTAGTGACATAAGGTTCTGTGTTCAAAAACGCTTTGTATTGATACCATTGTCATTTTAATCTTTTGTTATATCTAGAATGTTGTTTACTTGATATACCGCGTATAACTGAGCAGTAGAACGCCAAAACCCTTCTAAGTCGCAAGGAGAAGATAGAAGACTAGTACAAAATTGTCAGGTATTTATAGTTTTTAGTAAGAACGAAATCATCATTACAATCCTCTAATCCGCATACAGAGGGTTATTAGCCCTGTACAATCGTGAAGCTACACGTAGGAATTCTAGAATACTCTTCCGAAAGGTGATTGGATTGAATATCTTCGGCTCCTTCTGAGCCTCTTATAGCTTCCACGAATTCACCCGTGGTCCGTCGTCACATCTCCCTCCTATAAAGACCGTTGTCTAAAACTCCTTTTTGGGATCTACCTGGACCTTGGTTGCCGCATTCCTCTTGCAATTCATCACTCTCGAGAGTTGTACAACTTTTCCTTTGCATCGTTTGTCTCTTCTATGTTTGCGCTTATGATAGCTTTTTTGAGATGAATCCACGAGCAATTGAAATGGGAGCCGGCTTTGTGGGACCACTGTACTGCCGTCTCTTTGCATCTGATTTATGTGTCTTATGCATTTTCCGACACCTTTTGCGGACTAGGTACAGTACGTCTCACCCACCTGGAATCTACGAGTGACTGTACAATACTCATTCGTAGGTTTATTTGTCTTTCAGGGTGGCAACATACTGTTGAAAACTATCCGAATTTTCCTTCTGAACATACATTTGGCTGGTGATACTCTTTCTAGTACTGCCGGATTAGAAACTTACTGATCACTTCTTCCTTTGACGAGAGCTCATTTTATCATATCATATCTTAATCTTAATACACCTTTTGAAAAGTGGTTCAAATATTTGAAGTATACAGTAACATTCTGAATACTTAAACAGCAAGTCAAAATGCGATATCATCTGTGAAAGAGTATCTTGATTCCAGTTGTCAAGGGACAACCGAAGGCATATCTGTTCCATAACTTAAACTTATCATTCACTAAAACCATTCAGAATGTACATGACATGCTATATATATACAATCAATCATAGATAACTTTATATAACTGCTTGATCTGTTATAGTAATGAAGTTTTTAAGGACAAAGAAAAATACAAAAGAATAGTAATGGACATGTGCATGAATAAACTTACATACATGTAATTGCAGGCACTAGTACTACTAATAATAATAGTAGTAGTAGTATTCAAGTGTGCCTACTCCATTGACACAAGGTGAGAATATAAAACTGTCTTGTAAACTAATTCATGATTCCTACTAACAACATACATACACACACACACACATCTGTATTCATCTCTTTGTTTATTTAGGTCATAGTTAATCATTATCATCATCATCTTCTTCTTCTTCTTCGCTCTACTATTCATTCAATTATTCATGAATAACACTTTTCAGTAACATTCAACATCATCTATGATATAATTTACCTGGATTAATACACAAGAGCATGAATAAACACATATACATGTAATTGTATACACTACTAATACTACTAATACTACCACTAATAATGATGATAATGATAATAATAATAATACTAATAATAGTAATAATAATTGTATTAATAATAATAGTAATTATAATAATAATGATAGTAGTAGTAGTAGTAGTAGTAGTAGTAGTAGTAGTAGTAGTAGTAATAATTGTATTAATAATAATAGTAATTATAATAATAATGATAGTAGTAGTAGTAGTAGTAGTAGTAGTAGTAGTAGTAGTAGTAGTAGTAGTAGTAGTAGTAGTAGTAGTAGTAGTAGTAGTAGTAGTAGTAGTAGTAGTAGTAGTAGTAGTAGTAGTAGTAGTAGTAGTAGTAGTAGTAGTAGTAGTAGTAGTAGTAGTAGTAGTAGTAGTAGTAGTAGTAGTAGTAGTAGTAGTAGTAGTAGTAGTAGTAGTAGTAGTAGTAGTAGTAGTAGTAGTAGTAGTAGTAGTAGTAGTAGTAGTAGTAGTAGTAGTAGTAGTAGTAGTAGTAGTAGTAGTAGTAGTAGTAGTAGTAGTAGTAGTAGTAGTAGTAGTAGTAGTAGTAGTAGTAGTAGTAGTAGTAGTAGTAGTAGTAGTAGTAGTAGTAGTAGTAGTAGTAGTAGTAGTAGTAGTAGTAGTAGTAGTAGTAGTAGTAGTAGTAGTAGTAGTAGTAGTAGTAGTAGTAGTAGTAGTAGTAGTAGTAGTAGTAGTAGTAGTAGTAGTAGTAGTAGTAGTAGTAGCAGTAGTAGTAGTAGTAGTAGTAGTAGTAGTAGTAGTAGTAGTAGTAGTAGTAGTAGTAGTAGTAGTAGTAGTAGTAGTAGTAGTAGTAGTAGTAGTAGTAGTAGTAGTAGTAGTAGTAGTAGTAGTAGTAGTAGTAGTAGTAGTAGTAGTAGTAGTAGTAGTAGTAGTAGTAGTAGTAGTAGTAGTAGTAGTAGTAGTAGTAGTAGTAGTAGTAGTAGTAGTAGTAGTAGTAGTAGTAGTAGTAGTAGTAGTAGTAGTAGTAGTAGTAGTAGTAGTAGTAGTAGTAGTAGTAGTAGTAGTAGTAGTAGTAGTAGTAGTAGTAGTAGTAGTAGTAGTAGTAGTAGTAGTAGTAGTAGTAGTAGTAGTAGTAGTAGTAGTAGTAGTAGTAGTAGTAGTAGTAGTAGTAGTAGTAGTAGTAGTAGTAGTAGTAGTAGTAGTAGTAGTAGTAGTAGTAGTAGTAGTAGTAGTAGTAGTAGTAGTAGTAGTAGTAGTAGTAGTAGTAGTAGTAGTAGTAGTAGTAGTAGTAGTAGTAGTAGTAGTAGTAGTAGTAGTAGTAGTAGTAGTAGTAGTAGTAGTAGTAGTAGTAGTAGTAGTAGTAGTAGTAGTAGTAGTAGTAGTAGTAGTAGTAGTAGTAGTAGTAGTAGTAGTAGTAGTAGTAGTAGTAGTAGTAGTAGTAGTAGTAGTAGTAGTAGTAGTAGTAGTAGTAGTAGTAGTAGTAGTAGTAGTAGTAGTAGTAGTAGTAGTAGTAGTAGTAGTAGTAGTAGTAGTAGTAGTAGTAGTAGTAGTAGTAGTAGTAGTAGTAGTAGTAGTAGTAGTAGTAGTAGTAGTAGTAGTAGTAGTAGTAGTAGTAGTAGTAGTAGTAGTAGTAGTAGTAGTAGTAGTAGTAGTAGTAGTAGTAGTAGTAGTAGTAGTAGTAGTAGTAGTAGTAGTAGTAGTAGTAGTAGTAGTAGTAGTAGTAGTAGTAGTAGTAGTAGTAGTAGTAGTAGTAGTAGTAGTAGTAGTAGTAGTAGTAGTAGTAGTAGTAGTAGTAGTAGTAGTAGTAGTAGTAGTAGTAGTAGTAGTAGTAGTAGTAGTAGTAGTAGTAGTAGTAGTAGTAGTAGTAGTAGTAGTAGTAGTAGTAGTAGTAGTAGTAGTAGTAGTAGTAGTAGTAGTAGTAGTAGTAGTAGTAGTAGTAGTAGTAGTAGTAGTAGTAGTAGTAGTAGTAGTAGTAGTAGTAGTAGTAGTAGTAGTAGTAGTAGTAGTAGTAGTAGTAGTAGTAGTAGTAGTAGTAGTAGTAGTAGTAGTAGTAGTAGTAGTAGTAGTAGTAGTAGTAGTAGTAGTAGTAGTAGTAGTAGTAGTAGTAGTAGTAGTAGTAGTAGTAGTAGTAGTAGTAGTAGTAGTAGTAGTAGTAGTAGTAGTAGTAGTAGTAGTAGTAGTAGTAGTAGTAGTAGTAGTAGTAGTAGTAGTAGTAGTAGTAGTAGTAGTAGTAGTAGTAGTAGTAGTAGTAGTAGTAGTAGTAGTAGTAGTAGTAGTAGTAGTAGT